>SNQJ01S0092093.1:113451-128915 GCA_010110895.2 Picea sitchensis | reverse complement strand
TACATGTTGAATGTCTGAATGCTGTACTCTGGTTTAGTCATCCCATTGATCCATCTTGATAAAAAACACCAAAAACATTGAGTTCTTAAGTTACCAAGCACCTCTGGTCTGCAACCACGGAGGGTTTCTTGGAGAGTTAACATCAGGGATAAAGAAAAAATTGATCTTTGTGTCCACCGTTACAGATCAGAACTTGAAGGTTGAATTCTTCAAGAATTATTTCATAGTGAAGGATCTGTTGGACCAATTCAAAACTGTTGCAAAGGAATTTAGAGGATGAGGCCTATACGAACTTGATGTTATGAGAAAATCACATCACACACTGACTTATGCAACTATACCAACAAAGATTCTTTGGCATCAAAGGTATGGCCACATCAATCATCCTAATTTATTGTTATTACAGAAAAATGATATGGTTGAAGGAATTCTCATGTTAAAGAATGAGAATGTTGCTTGTGATGGATGTGCATTAGGAAATATGCACATAAATGAATTCCCCTCTAATCCTAATAGGAAAAAGAGAGATGTTTTAGATATTGTGCATATTGATGTTTGTGGGCCTACGCAGACTAGGTCTTTAGGAGGTGCATTTTACTTTCTTTTATTTATTGATGATTGCATGAGATACACATGGGTTTATTTCCTTAGAAGAAAAAGTGATGTTTTCGAGTACTTTAAGGATTTCAGAACCATGGTGGAAAAGAAGATAGGAAAATCCATCAAAATCCTCCATTCAGATTAAGGGGGAGAGTATAAATCAGGGGACTTCATCAAATATTGCAAATATCATGGAATAGTACAAAAGTTTACAATACCTCACACTCCACGACAGAATGGAGTTGCTAAAAGGAAAAACAAAACTCTGGTAGAGTGTGCACACAGTATGATGAAAGGTAAGAATCTCTCAAAGGCATTTTGGGTTGAAGCCATAAATACTATAGTTTATTTAAAAAATAGAATTCCAACAAGGTGTCTTGATAATGTTACTTCTTTCGAAGCCTTGTATGGTTTCAAACTTGCAGTTCATAATTTGAAAGTATTTGGGTGTAAGGATTTTGTTCATATTCCGAAGGAGAATAAGAAGAAATTGGATGCTAAAGCCATTAAATGTATTTTCATAGGTTATTTTCTGAATTCAAACCATACAAACTGTTTGATCCTTCTACTCACAAAGTATTTTCAAGTAGAGATGTACTTTTCCATGAGAAGGAAGGAGGAAATCATGACAACAACAGTCATGAGAAATGTCATAAACTTCTTGATGAATGATTTAAAGAAGAGAAACAACAACCATCATAGTAGTAAGCACCATAGCAGCATCCACAACTGCAGCGATAGCAGCAACAACAATGAGAAGGACTCACTGATATGGACACTTCAATCAATCATAGTTCACCTAGAGGCGAAGATAGATCTTCACAAATTGGGGAGGAAGATAATTAGTTGAGAAGATCTTCACGATAGGTTCGGCTCCCTGAGAGGTATAGAGACTATGCCCTAACCCATGAGTAGCATTTCAAATGTCATAGAACCCATGAGTTTTGATGAAGCTAATGAACATGATGAATGGTGAAATGCAATGGAGGAAGAATATGAATCTATAATGAAAAATGATACTTGGGAATTGATTGAATTTCTTAAACATAAGAAGCCCATTGGATGCAAATGGATATACAAACCCAAGTTTAAATCAGATGGTAGTATAGACAAATATAAGGCGAGATTGGTTGAACAGGGGTATTCACAAACATAAGGTATTGACTATGATGAAACATTTGCACCAGTAGCTAAATTGAATACTATTAGATTGTTAATTGCTTTAGCTACAAAGTATCATTGGAAGCTATACCAATTAGATGCTGAATCTGCATTTTTGAATGGTGAGTTAAAGAAGAAGGTTTACCTTACTCAACCTGAAGGGTTTGTGGAACAAGGGAAAGAACACTTAGTGTGTAAGTTAAAGAAATCATTGTATGGACTAAAATAGAGACCTAGGTCATCGTATGAGAATATAGACTCTTTCTTTATTCAAAAGGGTTTTATGAGGAGCAAGAGTGATCCAAATCTGTATACCAAATTTGATGATCACGGGTATATAGTATTGATTTCCTTATATGTTGAGGATTTGATAATTATAGGAAATGCAGAGAAATTAATTGATGAAATCAAAGAGAAGTTGTCACAAGTTTTTGAAATGAAAGATCTTGGTGAGTTACATTACTTCGTAGGTCTTGAGGTTTGAAGAAATGCAGACCAAACTTTTGTTTGTCAGAGTAAGTATGTCAGATAAGTACTTAAGAGATTTAAAATGGATCAGTGTAAATCTTCTATTGTTTCCATGTAGAAGAATGTGAAACTTTCTTGTGATGATGGTTCAAAGGAGGTGAAGGGCACTATGTATAGACAGATGGTGGACAATTTGAATTATCTCACCACAACCAGACCTGATATTGCATATTATGTGAGTGTGTTAAGTCAGTCTGTGGCGAAACCTCTAGAAATCCATTGGAATGCAACAAAGGAAGTACTCATGTATCTAAAAGGAACATTGGATTATGGTATTAAATATACTAATGCATCTGATGTTGAGTTGACAGGTTACTCAGATTCTAACTGGGTTGGCAATCTGGATGATCGAAGATCAACCACTGGATATGTGTTTGACATTGGATCTAGGATTGTTTCATGGAGTAATAAAAAACAACCTACTATATCTTTGTCTTCTACTGAAGAAGAATATAAAGCCTTGTGTGTAGCAACTTGTAAAGTTGTTTGGTTGAGAAGACTTCTTCAAGATGTTGGAAAAGAAAAAAATGAACCTACAATGATCAAATGTGATAATCAAAGTTCAATCAAGCTGGCGAATAATCTGATTTATCATCCAAAGACAAAGCATGTGATGCTCAGTTTTATTTTGCTAGAGAAAAGTTGCAGTCAAATGAAATAGCTCTTATATATTGTAATACTTGTGAAAACGCTGCTGATATTTTTACTAAGCTTCTTGGAAATATTAAGTTTGAGTTGTTTAGGGAGATGTTAGGTGTAGAAGTCAATCCATTCTCCATTAAGGGGGAGACTTGGAAATAATGGAGCAAGAGTGAGTTGCAAGAGTCAATTGCATAGTTGAACTCTACTTCACTTAATGTAGATCCTAGTTTTCTCTTGTTTGTTGTAACCGACTAAGTAGAGTTGTTTCCTACATACTAATGTAATCAGTCCTCATTCAATAAGATAGATTGTGAGTGTAGCCTCTGTGTGTGTTGTTTCTCATAATTCTAAGTTAAATTGTGTATCTAAATTGCTTTTAAATCTAATGGCTTATACAACACCTACCACAACATTCAATGTTGTTTAATAAAGCAGATATTGATTACCATATGGTAAACTTTAATACTCACTAGCCAACAAAAAGACCCTCACACATTCATGAACATGTTGAATGCAAATTTTTCATTGTAACCAAGTACAATGATTGAAGCTTTCAAAATCTTTCATAATAAAGTAAAAGCTAATATATATGGTTTATGGAAGTCCTGATCTTAGTGGAAGAATTATACATTTCAAATCTGTCCAACATGGTTATTTTTCCATCATATACATTTCCAAGAGAACATGTAAGACGTTCCAAAGCTTATTGCAATATTTTATTGCAATATTTTATGCTGTTCACATGGGGTGTCAAGTTTTCGAGCAAGTCAAACGTATTGACCACGAATAGTGAGCATAAATTGTTGGTGAGAGATAGTGGGTAAAAATACCTGATTCAGATCATTGTATATGCGTTTCTGGAAGAAAGTAGAAGTGTATGAATTATATGCGTTTCTGGAATAAACTAGATCATTGTATATGCGTTTCAAAAGGATTTGGAAGAAACTAGAAGTGTATGAATTTATTTATTTTTCATTATATAAAAGGGTTTGGAATGTGTAGGTTGCAAGGATATTGATTCAACCTTTTTGTTTAAGAATGCATATGTATTATGAATTTGAAATTGTTTATTTAAAATTTTATGTTTCAAAATTTAATTATATAATATATGATAAAGTATTTTATTTTAATTATTGTTAAGTAATTTTTTTTAGTTGAGGAAAAAAAATTAGAGATGATAAGAAATTTTAGATTATATAAATAAAGCTATAAAGATAGTGTTGATATTATAAGAAATACTCATAAGGTTGGAAGTTATTTTATAATAAAATTGTTTAATAAGAAAATAGATTTTTATAAAAATAGATATATAGAAAATATAAGGATAAAAAGATTTAGAAATCCAAAATTAAAGGAATAAACGATTAAAACTAAAATGAAATTAAAAATATTTAAAAATAAATCCTAAATTTAATATTACATTACAAATTATGTATTATATATTGTCTCATATGTTCTTTCATTTCTTTCAATTTGAGATCACTTTAAGATGATTAGACCTCACTTTAAAAGTATATTGGAGAGAGATTACTTTAGGTACCAAGACTGGCATTAAGTATAAAGAATTTAAAAAGTAACTATTATGGAGGAAGGGATTACTTTAGGTACAAAGAATTGGGATCACTTTAGGTACAAAGACTTACTTTAGGTACAAGGAATTTTCAAAAGGTAACCACTATTTATAGAGTTGTAAAGTGTAGTATATGCTAGTTAGATTTCATATGCATTAAGAAAGAGTAATACATATTAAATATTTTACAATTTAATTTTTATCATTCAATTTTTTTCTATTCAAGATTACGTGATTGCACCAACTTTATCGGATTCTCTTTTAATTTCTTTTTAAGATTACCTTTGTCGGATTCTTTTTTAATTTCTTTTCAAGATGTACCTTTATCGGATTCTCGTTTCGTTTTCGGCCGAAACAGTGAGAATTGGCGAACATTATGTTTAAAATTGTCACCGATTTTGTAGCTCCATTCAACTGGTGCATGGAAGGGCCTGGCATTTCTAAGTAGCAATTGTTACAGATCGCATGGTGCTTAAAGATCACCACCGGAGTTCGAATTTGGATTCTTCTTTAATGATGAGACAGTTTGTTTTTTTACCTTCTGTTCTCTATTTTTTCAGTAAAAAAAGTTGTCTAAAATTATGTTATTCATTAATTCTTCAAAAATGAAGTTTTGATTAAAAAATTATTCTTTAATAATGAATTTCACTTATTTTTAAATAAATAAATAATTTGCAGCCAAATAAATAAAAATGGATGCAAAGAGAAGATTATCCATCCACTGTAGAAAGGGAAGTTTGTCAAGGAAGGGAAAGTGGTCCCTGTTATGAATTATTCCAAGTTCAATAAATGGTGGTGGGTGGCTATTTACAACTCATCAAGTACTATCAGTCATTGGGAATCAAAATAGATTTCTAAATGGCATAAAGTTATGCATTATGGTTTAGAAATTATTTTATTTATTTTTAAAGTTTTAAAATTTAAGATAATTTAGTTGCTAATTGATAATGAGGAAAGTTATTATTGGTTGTTATCCACTAATACTAGTTAAAGTGAGAATGTGAAATCGTTCTTCTAACCATTTTGACTACTACCTTAGACCTAATCCATATCCCATATTAATCATCACTATAATTTTACAGAAAAATCCATATACTTACAAACAATATTTAACCTTAATTATATATATGAAAAAAATATTAATTATAAATAGTATTTAACCTTAATCTCATATCTAAAACTAAATATGAACCCTAACTATTTATTTAATTATTATATACATAGTTTTAAAATCCAAAACAAAAAAACCACTAAACAAAATTTAATAGCCTAAGTTTATTGACAAAATCATATTTCAAGGCTCTATCATATTCCAAGGCCCTCTATCCTATAGGTATGGTCGTGAAAGTGATGATATTATGACTCGCATATCAAAGAAATGAATATAAAAATAGTGCTAAGTCCTAATCTTAAATTCTCAAGAGATGGTATGCTTCACATGAAAATTTCAATGCAACTTATACAATTTCAATAAAATGCAATCTTACTAGATAATCAAAAGAGCAAATGCCATAATGCAAAATGAGATTTTTTTTTTGTATTTTTTTATATAAAGAAAAAAAAATGCAAAGACTGAATAACAACTTCACACATACACCCTACTGCAAGCAAAAATAGACAAGCCAAGCATGATACCAGAAAGCAAACACACAGACCAATGTACAAGGACAATCAAAGAAAAAAATGATAAGAAAGAATACCGCCCAAAAATTCAACAATAAGAAGGTTTCCTATCACTCTGTAAGGAGTCAACAATTAGGACAGAGACCCAAGAAGATTCAACAACCAACCCAACTCACCCAACAAACACCAAACTCATCCAATAAGCCAAAATGTTGATGTACGCGACTATTTGAGCAAAACTCGTGTATGTATGTGCGTTATAGAAGGACAGCTCAGGTATGTAATCATGTGTCAAGGGAAAACCTGCGTATATGTAGTAAAACACTTCCATGGAAAGGATTAGGCCAAGAAACTTTGATGCAAATTAAAAATACAATTTCAAGCAACCAGGCGACAAGGAAACTCAAGCTAACAGAAAGAAATTCAAGGAGAAAAACACTCCAAACCCCAAACAGAATATCAATCTCCAGTATGGTCGCCAATTCTGTTACGAGGAAAATCTCTATGTGGCATTGGGTAAACCACAACAAATGGAATAACTACAAAAATCAAGTCTAACCCCAAGTATGCTATATAAATGAAATGCTCACAAGACAAGGTCAAGATCCTACCTTGTCTGGACGTTCAATGAAGACCATCGTTGAGCACACAACTAGAGGCTTTATACATGCAAATTGTCCTCAGAAACCAAGATACACAAGCATATGGTGATAATATATAATGTTAGCACATAAAATAGCATAATCCATCAACATTCATGAAAAATATGCCCATGGAATAATAATTCAAATATTTGCAAGATATCAATTGGATGAGAAAAGAGTATTTCTATTAAAATAATTAGTAGAAGTGTTTAGGTGAAAAAATTCTATGTTGGTACGTCTCGGAACCGAGAAACTAAGTCCCTTCCAACTAGGCCTCCACCACTTCAATCCTCCACCAAAGGCAAACTCATATAAAGGAGACAATGAGGTTCTGCATCAAAGAATGAAGATCTTGGGGGATGAACAATGAGTTCAAATTTTAAAGGATAAAGGGATGCATACTTAATGTGAAGTGAAAATTTCTCCAGAGTATCTTTTCTCTCAAAAGTTGAATTCTCTCCTCTTTCATGGCTTGTACATGGCTCAATTTATAGCCTTCAAATGGAACTGAAGGGCCGATTCAAAACGTTTCCAATATATGGAAGGTCAAGGATCATGAATCTGGTAATGTGACATGGGAACTCAACACAAATTTTAATTTTGAGCACCAAACCCGATGTGCGCGGGATGTAATGGAGCAACCGACGTATACACATGTTGTCTAATTGGTAGGGCGATTATATGTGGAAAAATGTGTCTTTTCATTCTTGGAAGTACAAAAGGGGACTTCAAGTCTGCATAGGGAAATGGAAAGGCCATCCAAGCAACTTGCATAGCGTGAGGAAACATTCAATATAATAGAGATCTATTATTCTTTTCAACAAATTCATTCTACTGCGGAGTGTATGGAACTGTATGCTGCAATGGGTTACCAACCTCATGAAAACAATTCTGAACATTTTTGTTGATATACTCCCCCCCAATTGTCTATACACAGGATCTTGATCTTCTTCTGAATTTGTGTCTCTACTAGAGCTTTGAAGTGTTTGAGATGCTAAAAAACTTTAGACTTTTTTTGGAGAAACTAAACCCAAGTATAGCGTGACTAATCATCAATAAATGTGAGGAGATACCTTGTTTTGTTGATGGACAGATGTGGAAATGGACATATGATATCATTGTGAACAAGATCCAAGTAAGAGGAGGATCTTCTTTCCTTCCCCTTTTCAAACTTCTCTTTAGGATGCTTACCAAGAATGCAACATTCACAAACCCTTTCTAAAAAGTAAATATCCGACAATCCTTTGACCATTCCTTGCTTAGCAATTCACCACACGTACCTAAAGTATAAATGACCAAATCTCTCATGCCATACTCTACTACTATCATTGGCATGCGTAAGTAGTAAAGAGGAGTTATGGTCAATAAACTTAGTGAATTTATACAACCTTGATTTGTGATCTATCTCACCAATTGCAATAATTGAATTGTCATGCATATCATGTACAAAAAACTGAATATGATCTATAAATTCAACATTTTTACATGTCTGAGTGATTTGACAAATTGAGAGAAGATTTATAGAAGTCTTTCCACTCTTCCCTCTCGTGCTACTGCTATTGGAGTATCATCTCCCATGAGAATATTGGATCTTGAGAATGAACTCAAAGAAGTGAAAGCTTCTTCTTTCGCTGTCATATGATGTGATGTGCCAGAATCTATAATCCATGAATCAAATGAAGAATTAATTGCAACCATGACATGATGATTACCTTTCTTAGGAGCATGATCTTCTTCCTTCTTCTTCTTCTTGGCTTCTTCCGTAATGAAGTTTCCAAGGTTGTAATGTTGAAGCACCTAGGCCATAAGATCGATTTGTTTTTTCATGCATGTGGATTCTTCATGATTTAGTTTATTGCAATAAGTGTATTGATTTCCCTTCTTCTTTTCTTTGAAATTTGAATAGTGTTTGAAACCTGAAAAATCCTTGAAAAGTGTGAAATATCCCTCTTTTCGTTTTCTTTGTCATTTCCTTTTTGAAAATTTGAGTTTTTTTAAGTCACATTTCATTTTTTCTTAGTATTAATATCATTTTTAAATGTTGGGTCTTTGTATTAACTTCTATATGAGATATTTCATTTTTTTCTTTGTATTAACTTTTATATAATAGATAATAATTTTCTCTTAATATATACATAGATATAAATCATAAAAAATCATTGAAAATTTTCAATAAAGTTATAAAATTTAAGATAATAATTTTCTCTTAATATAAAAATCATTATAATAAATATTAATTTTCTCTTAATATATATAGATATAAATCATAAAAAATATTGAAAGTTTTCAATGAAGTTATAAAATTTAAGATAATGATTTTCTCTTAATATATACATAGATATAAATTATTGAAAGTATTCAATGAAGTTATAAAATTTAATACGTTACTTAATCATATATAAAATTTATTTTAAAATGTAATTATTACTAATGAAATTTAAAATACATAATAATAATTTTATGGATAAATATAAGAATTTATGTTGGAATCATTCATAATTTAAATTTGTGATCTATTAAGAGGAAATATATGTTCTTAACCATTAGGCACATTCAGTTTGTATATATAGTGTTTATTTTAGAATGTAAATAATGATTAAAAAAATAATAATTTTATAATTTATTCAAAAATATTATAAAATTTATGTAAAATATTAATTATTTAATATTTAATTTAATAATTATATATTTTAAAAATAATCTAGTTAAGTAATTTTTACATTAAATTTAGTTTTAAAAAAAACATAATATAAACTTTTGAATTCTTGGTTGTTTGTGGACAACCACTATGTGCTTATTTGACTTATCACTAGAGTGGATAAGTTGCCCAACCATCTCCTTGTCTTATTACTTCAATGATTGAGTTGTCCATCTACCTTCATCAATGTTGTCTCTTCTGGGCCTATTATAAATAGAGGAGCTCTTCAATGTAATCATGCAAGGAAATCAACTAGATCAGTCTCTTCTTTGTGGAAGGTTGTTGGTTTTTACAGTCATCTTGTGCCTGTGATATTGTTTTCTTCTCAATATCTACATGTTATTAGAGCTGCTTTGCAAACCCTTTCTCATATTGTTTTTGAGAGAGTTGCAAGTTGTCTAATCATTGTTGTTTGTAAGAAATTGGTGGTCTTCCTTGATGACTTTTTTATGAGTTATTCATCTATGATTTAGAGTATTCAACAAGCATTGATGGGACAATTTGATATGACAGATCTGGGGCTTCTGGATTCTTTTCTTGGTCTACAGGTTCTTCATTCTTCTGAATGAATCTCCATCATTCAACAGATGTATGCACTTGATTTACTTCAATGCTCTGCCATGGTTGATTGTACGCTTTCCCCTACTCCATTTCAGTCACGAGTGAACCTTTCTTCCAGTTGCTCCTCACCACGTGTTAATCCTTCACTGTATCGATAATTGATTGGTTTTTTGTTGTATCTAACTCATACATGTCTTCACATATCGTTTGTAGTAGGACTTGTCTCTAGGTTCTCTCAAGATCCTCATGAGAGTCACTACAAGGCAACAAAGCACATTCTGAGGTACATTCATGGTACTACTAAGTTTGACATTCAATACTCTTCTGGTGCTTCTCAACTTGTGGGATTCAATAACTCTGATTGGGCTGGTTCGATTGACGATCGAAAGTCCACACCTGGCTTTGTCTAGTATCTTGGCTCCGCACCTATTACATGGTCTTGCAAAAAGAAATCTGTAATTTCTTTATCGTCTACGGAAGCTTAGTATTGTGTTGTAGTTCTTGCTAGTCATGAGGTTCTTTGGCTTTGACAACTCATAACAAAGTTTGACATTCAACATGATCATCCCACCAGTCTTTGGTGAGATAATCAGAGTGCCATACACATTTCATGCAATCCAGTGGAACATCAATGAACCAAACACATTGAGATCCACATGCACTTCATTCACCAACTCATCCAAGATGGTGTTCTCAGCCTGGTGTATTTTCCTATTGAAGCACAAGTTGTTGACATCTTCACTAAACCTTTGGCATCACCTCGGTTTCTTCAGATACGATTGATGCTTGGGGTGAAGGAAGTTGTCTCTTGGAGGTTATCTTGAGTCCACCTACCTTCACTTTTTTATGTTGTTTTCTCTCTTTAGGGGAGGATTTTTTTCCTATGGGTTTTCTCCTTTTCTCCACTTATGAGAGTTTGTATTGGGTACCTTAGTAGGCCTAGTAGCCAAGACCCATATTTTTTAGTTTGTTGTACTTCTCTAAGTTGCACTTATGGAGGGGTGTTGATGTATAAGTTTACTTAGGACACGTAGGACATGTCATCCTTCTCGGTTGTTTGTGGACAACCAACATGTGCTTCTTTGACTTATCACTGGAGTGGGTAAATTTCTTAACCATCTCCTTGTCTTATTACTTCAATGAGTGAGTTACTCATCTACCTTCATCATTCTTGTCTCCTCTCAACCTATTATAAATAGAGAATCTCTTCAATGTAATCATGCAAATAGGTAATTAGATCGGTCTCTCTTTTGTAAAAGGTTGTTGGTCTTTGCAGTCATCTTGTGCTTATTATATTGTTTTCTTCTCAATATCTACATATATTTATAGAGGAGAGTTCATCCTACACACCTAGCCCCTTTAGGATCTCTATGAAGTATGAAAAATTGGACCAAAAAACACAAGGACACAAGTATTAGTGAAAATGGATTTGGATTTACTAAATTCCATAGTATGAATGGTGAAACATAAACATAAAATTTATAAACAAATTCATTTACATGTAAGTTTGTTTAAGTTTGTTGACGTGACAAAAGCTACAAAAATGCAGAAAAGTGTGCAGCAATATTTTTAACCATCAAATAAATATACTTAGAAATCATTGACACTGATCTTTTGAGAACCATCAAGGAGTTTGGACAAAGCAGATTATATACTTAGACATCATTGATACTAATCTTTTGAGAGCCATCAAGGAGTTTGGACAGAGCATATTTTGACTGCCTCAACCGTTCCACACTATTATTCAGATTATTTCTCTTGGCAGCTATCATTGGACTTTCTTCAAGCACGTGCTCCATCATATTCAATCCTGGTTCAGCTACTTCCTTCACTATCTCAGCGATAATGTCATTTTCAACCAATTTGTGAGAGATGAACCGCAGATGGAGTGGAATCTGATCCGCCAGCCTCAACCTTACCACATTCCAGTAAGCAATGAGGCTAATCTTCAACTCAAAGGCCGCCTCGAGCTCGCCAATGCTGATCTTTGGCACTTGGTCCAAATTAATTTCTCCAATGCATTCAATGCAAATAGTCCCTGAGTTGTCCTTTAAGGCCGTGAAGAATTCTTTCTTCTTTTCCTGCAACTTGAATAACGATTCGGAATAGCCTGGACTCGTTGTGAAAACTATAACCTTCTCCATTTCCATCATATCTTCAACATACTTAATGCATTCATGTTTTTTTCTGCCAATGAGACCTTGAAAAGCTCTGCTTGATACTGACTGCAACTTCGGATAACTTTGTGTTTGAAGATCAATCACACGACATATAATTTCGTCCAGATAATCGCAGACATGGATTGCTAAGCTTCTGCTTGTCTCTGACACCGAATCAATATTATTCTTCAGCAAGCTTACCAAAGTAGAATGAGGTAAGAAGTTTGGAAGAGTGATGCCCTGTGACTCTTCCAGTAACATTATTTCCTTGGACAGAAAATGGTCTCCTGATATTGCACTTGCTTTGAGAAGATCATTAGAGTAAGTCTTAAACAATCTGTTTAAGTAAGCAGTGCAATTCATATCAGGCTCATCCTCGAACTCCTCAAAGTCCCCCAGTATAGTTATCCTCTTTAACATACCTTTGATGGCCTCCATAGTTTTCATAAACTCAAGCATTGTATCTGCAGACGAAGAGAAACGCCTAGGCAATGCCGCAAGCTCTGACTGCCTCTTGGAGAGTGTGGAATCGATTTTTTTAACAATATCAGGAAGGCAATTACGGATTCCTATTGCTTGAATCTGCATGAGCTTTTCGGCCAATATCGGTATTCCAACCATGGATTTATCAATACCTGAAAGTTGAGGATCTGTTCGAAAGAGTTCCCTTTCCCTTTGTCTTGCTTCTGCTTTAGATTCACTCCCTATTCTATTTCGCACACAAACATACCCATGACCAATATTTACAGCGTCCCTTGTTACTTTCTCCAGGAGGCCTTCGGGAGCTTTGTCAACTTTAGTTACCACGGCCAAAGTTCTTTCACCGTGTTGATCAACATCCTGAGACATTCTTATGGACTCACAGGTGGGGAAATCTACAGTGGCAGATAATACATTCAGAATGATGCTCTCTTTGGGAGTAATGTATTGCTTGATTATATTTGTAATCTGCTCGTAGATATTTCGTGGCTGCCCATGCACGGCGACCCTCGTTATCCCGGGTAAATCGACCATGGTCAAATCTGGAGCATCCGTCTTCTTAACATGAAGTGTCACAGGCATATCACTTATACCCTTGTCGCTTCCTGCAATCTCTTCTGTAACTGTATCCAGTGTTTCTTTTATCTCTGTTTCTAAAATTTCCCTTTTCTTTCCATTGTACTCGATCACAATTTCACATTCCTCGGGCTTGCAATTTTGCAATCTCATAATAAGTGGGAGTCTCGTACAAATCCCTTGCCCCGTAGGGAGGCTAATACCAGCAAGGGATTCCAGTACACTAGACTTCCCTGAGGACTGATCACCAATAACAACAATAGTGGGGAGTCGGATACCCTCTTTCACTACTCCCAGATTGCGAAGCGTGTCAACTGCATCGAGCAGCGGCCTTATGCGTTCATTGTAACTCTGGTTCAAGCTCAGTGATTCTGGGCTAGGCGACTGTAAGTTATCGACCATAGGCATCTTTGTATACTCCTCAATTATTTTCTGCTGGATAGTTGATCGCTGCGGTCATTAATCGAAAACAAGGTCAAACATGATTGTGTTAAACAAGAACAGGTAAATCTCGTGTAAAACTTCAATTATTTAATGAATATAATCATCTACTGGTGGCATTCAATGGAAAATTAAAATCACTGTTGTTGTAATAAAATAAATTTCAAGAGGAAAGACTGCGTTTTCTAAATATTCAATTTTTGGAATTTTTAAATCTAATTAGCTGAAACACATTTTGGTGAAATCATTATTTTCTGTTAGATAAATTTAGTATCATAAAAAAATCTTTTAGACATTAAAATTATAAATACTGAATCATTCAAATCTGGAGTTCCAACAATTTTTTTATAAAATTTCTGATAAAATTGATCAAAAAATATATCAATAAAAATGTCAAAAAACAAAAAATTTATACTACATTTTAATATTATCTTAAATAATCACACAAAAATTTTAAAAACTTTCTAATACCAATGAAAATGTTAAAAATTAAAACTTTTAAGCTACACTTTAATATTATCTTAAATAACCACACAAAGTAAATTAAAAAAACTTATAGACCTAAGAAATCACTGCATTCAGAAATGCTATAATACAATTATATTAAATAACCACGAAAAGGAAATTAAAAAACACTTCTAGACCTAAGAGATAGGTGCATTCAGAAATGCTATAATACAAATATGTATGTAAAAACTCACCAAATTGAGGATCAAGCAGATCTTGTCCAGAAGCTTCGACATCATTAAACTCAGCAAATTGAGAATCAAACAGATCTTCTCCAGAAGCTTTGACATCATGAAGAACACAGAACACAAGAAATTACAAGACGCAACAGACGAACGTTTTGATGAAAGTTCAGAAGCGCAGGGATTTAAATAGGGTTTAGGAATCTATGCAAAGGATGTCTTGTTATTGCGTTGTGTGGAACTCCATTTTCCTCTTCCTTCCTGCCCAAGCTATGTAGTCTTTTGTTAAGAATCCATGTCATGGAAAAAAGGTTTTGTTCGTACTATATAGTGTGTGATTAAGAATCTATATCATGAAAAAACAATAAAAAAATAAAAAAGCGTTTTGTTCCAACTGAAGAATCCATATCATGAAAAAGAGGTTTGTTCTAACAGTCCAGTGTGTCATGGAAGTTATCGGAAGAAACACAAAACTATTAGGTTATCGGACGAAAGACAAAAGTATTGATCTGGGCTCTCGGGATGATTACGTCATGGAGGTTTTGTTCCAACTGTTCAGTGTATTATGCAAGTTATCGGAAGGAGGACAAAACAACCGATTTTAAGGAATCGAAACGATCAGATCACCGGTTTGGGTTCTGTCGATTCTATCGAGCTCATCAAGAGTTGTACTGTAAACGTACTAGTTTTGAGTTTTTATGAGATTTTTTTTTTTGAATTTTTTTTTGAAATTTTGTTAAAAATAGTTGGCACTGGAGATTTGAGTGGTTGAGTTTGTAAAAATTGTTGGTACTGTAGATTTAAGTTTTTAAGTCTGCATAATCTATTTGCTACAGAAAATTTCAAATTTCAAGGTGTTGAATTCATTTATGCATTTCAAAATGCAATTTAAACAACAAAAAATAATGATTTCACCTAATTTTGTTTGACTGAATTTAGATTAAAAAATTTAAAAAACAAAAAGTTTAAACAAAACCCCTATACTACCAATGTGAAAAGAATAAAATCTTGCTGCATAACATTAAATGTTCTGCATGCTTGGTTGTGAGTCATTGAATCCAAAGTTACTTTGGATCAGAAGTAACTTTTGAT
>SNQJ01S0092093.1:93907-113441 GCA_010110895.2 Picea sitchensis | reverse complement strand
TTAAAAAACAAAAAGTTTAAACAAAACCCCTATACTACCAATGTGAAAAGAATAAAATCTTGCTGCATAACATTAAATGTTCTGCATGCTTGGTTGTGAGTCATTGAATCCAAAGTTACTTTGGATCAGAAGTAACTTTTGATCTAACCTCCCACCTCCAAGAATGTAGAACAGGATGCTTATTGCTTTCCTTTTCGTACATAGATGCAAGAATGTAGAACAAGATGCTTATTGTTTTCCTCTTAGTGTATAGATGAAATGTTTGAATAATGAAGAAACATCTAGAATCTATTAAAAATAGAATATTGTTTAAAGTTTGTTTTATTGGTACACAGATTGAGATTGAAGGTGGTTTAAGATCCACTTAAATAGGAGAGTGATTTAATCTATTATTAAATTATAAATGTAATAGTTTTTTTTCATCAATAGAAGTTTATTAAACTCTGCCTCATAAATTGTTTTAAAAACTAATATAAAAATTGTGTTAAAAAGTAATAAACGTTCTTATAAGATTGTATTTTTTAATAACATATATATTATATCTAACTAGTAAATATTCTATAACATAATGTTTATTGATTAATTTTTTAAAAATTCAAATTTATATATTTTTAAATGATATATATGTGACATCTAGTTGTAGTAAATATTCTACAACTTCAACTGTACTAAATATTCTACAACTACAACTTCAATTCAATTGTTATAAGTATTTTACAACTTAATTCTTATTGATAGTCTTTTNTTATATATTTTTAAATGATATATATGTGACATCTAGTTGTAGTAAATATTCTACAACTTCAACTGTACTAAATATTCTACAACTACAACTTCAATTCAATTGTTATAAGTATTTTACAACTTAATTCTTATTGATAGTCTTTTTAATATCCAAATTTATAATACATATAGAAATAGTTGTAGTAAATATTCTACAACTTCAACTGTACTAAATATTCTACAACTACAACTTCAATTCAATTGTTATAAGTATTTTACAACTTAATTCTTATTGATAGTCTTTTCAAAATCCAAATTTATAAGACATATAGGAATAGTTTTAGAAAGTAAAAGGAATCAGTGATTAATCTTTTCAAAACCCAAAATTATGTATTTCTTAATAGTATATATGTTCAATTTGGCTGTAGTAAATATTCTGTGACTTCAACTATAATAAATATTCTACAATTTGCTTATTGATCTGTCTTTTCAAAATTTGGATTTAAGGTATATATATCTGAATGGTTTTAGAAAGTAACAAATATCAGTATTGTATTTATATTTAATAATAGATTTTAAGTATTTTTATAATGTTGTAGTTAACAAATATTTATTTGATATAGTTTAAAAGTGATCTTAAAAATAAATTATTATTATTATAATTAAAAATACAAATAATAAAATACAAAAATTTATACATCTAAAAAAACTTACATTTTATATTAAATATAAAAATGTAAAATACATAATATTTTTAGAATAGATATAAAACGTTGAATGTAGAGAAACTACCCATGTAAAGGTGTATTTTCCAAAGTACGCAAATACTATACTTCCTTGAGATTCAGTTATGCTTCGTATACACGATGGCAGCAAATTTATAGGATTCTCCTTTAATTTCTATTCAAGATCACTTGATTGCACCAACTTTATCAGATTCTCTTTTAATTTATTTTCAAAATTACCTTTATTGTATTCTTCTTTAATTTCTTTTCGAGATTTACCTTTATCGAATTCCGTTTCGTTTTCGGCAGAAACAATGAGAATTGGCTAACATTATGCTTAAAATTGTCACCGATTTTGTAGCTCCATTCAACTGGTGCATGGCTAGGCCTGGCATTTCTATGTAGTAATTGTTACAGATAGCATAGTGCTTAAAGATAGCCACCAGAGTTTTAATTTGGATTCTTCTTTATAGATTATATAGATGAGACAAAAAAAAAAATCAAGTTTTGGTTTCTCTATTTCCTCGAAAAAGAGTTATGTTTAAAATTGTTTTTAAGTAACTTTTCAGTAATAATGTTATGATTAAAAAAAAGTTTTTTAATAATAAATTTCACACACTTTTTACATAAATAAATAACTTACAACCAACTAAAAATAGATGCAGAGAGAAGGTTATCGATTCACTTTAACTTGTAAAAGAAAGGAAGCTTGTTAGGGAAGAGAAGATCAACCCTGTTACAAAGTATTAGGAATTCAAGTCACATTGGTGAGGCTTCAACTTTTAATAATAGAAACTTAACACTGTACAATTCAGTGTCCATTGTTCGGTGGAAAGCAGATGGTGGTGGGTAGTTATTTGCAGCTCATCAAGCACCACGAGCTATTAAGAATCAAAAGTAGATTCCGAAATGACATAAAATGAGGCTCCAACCTCCCACACAAACGCTCTTACCTCTAAAGCATCACATAAGTGCAAGGTATGCAAGGTATTAATGTCATTTTATAAAAGTAATAACTCGTCAAGGTATCTTTCGCTCTGTTAAGTTTTGTTTTAAAATAAAAGAAAGAATCTAGAGGCGTATCAAGAGTCTCGAGCCTTTGAAAGACAAGGTTTCCACTTTTGCAACTCTCTGAAGCCGTATCAGAAGTATCGGGCCTTTGAAAGACAAGGTTTCCACTTCTGCAACTTCCTGAAAGAGTAACTAGTTTCTGCCTGAGCAGTCGACCAGGAGCCTATCTGACATTCTCTCTCTTCGGAGCAGAGGACTAAGATTAAACGCCCTGTTTTTCTATGCAGTTATAGTTATCTCTCCTATAACATATGGATTCTTCAGTTTCTTTCCAAGAATTACAAAATGCTGAAGATCAAAGTACATCTGGAAGAGACTCTGTTAGTAGTCTAGAATCTATGTTTGCTAATAATAGATCCCATAGTCTAAATTATGCCAGCATTGAAGAAGTAGAAACTCAGCCTCAAGTTGCTTGGAAATTACCCGCTATATCTCCCAGCCAAGTCTATAAAGACCTAAATATATTTCATCTCAAGGCTGTCTCTAGGGTAATAGTAAAAGAATCAGTTAGTTGGATACAACAAAACAGTGATGTCAACCAGAGTATTTCCTTGATAAATGTCAAAGAAGTCTAGAATGAACCCAAAAAGCATGGAACAAATTATTTACATTTTGGATGCATCCGAGTAGGAATTAGTCCCTTGGTTCACAAAGGCATTGATGCCTATGCTCTGTGTACAGTCAGGGATATGACACACAACAAATTCATTGATTCATTAATAGGAGGAATAGTAGCCCCTCTTTCAAATGGTCTTGTTTATTTTGATTGTTTTCCCAACTTCTCTTTATATACTTTTGATCATAACCTTGGAGACATATTAAAACTCCAAATCAGAACAACTGGATTTGATATGTGCCAAACTAGAACAAATATATCTATCCAAACTAGGGGATGTTTTAGACACACTAATACTCTATTCTTGAAAGTCTTACATACTCCTAGTCGAACTTCTCAATCTAGTACTTTGGTTCTAACTGACCCTTTAAATCAAAAAATGGAGCATCAAACAATTCATTTGGAAAATCTTTCTTTTCCCACAGACTGGGTCATTGATACACCAAAAGCTCCTATTCCAAGATCGATCACTTCTTCCCAAATAAAAGAATCTGCATCCTCTGCAGTTATTTCCTTTCCACAAAAATCCTTATCGCGTAATAATTCTTCAGTCTGATCCTCATCCTTCAATTCATCCTTTTGCCTACACCCTTCATTACAATCTCTTGCAAACTCCATTGGCCATGGTATTTTTGCAGTTCAATGCTTAGACTGCAGGAAATTAGTAACCCTATCCATCCTTTCTACATTCACAGAAGAAGATCAATTACAATTTGAACATGTCAATCATAATCCACAAACTAACCTTCCACCACCACATTCTACTACAAAGGAACCCTATGCACACCCACAGTGTTCTGACTTTCCTTTTCCTCATGAACCACATATTCTTGTTGTACAGATAAACCCATGTACAAAAATTAACAGAAGATGCCAAGCGGTTATACTAGAAGACATCAGAAGACCATCTGCTCCTGAAGTCAAAAAATTCCTTTCTCTAATGATGGGATGTGAAAAACATAAAGTAAAAACAGATTGGATGAAAGATATGTTAAATTGGGATCTCTTTACTCATCCAAATGCCGAAGCTTTTGCTTCAAATAGCTCAAATGAAGAAAAACTGATCTCATCTAAGGAATGGAAAGATTATATGAATAAAAAGGATATGTTCTTCTCCTTTTATGAATGGAATACTAAAAGAAGAATTTTGATCCCAAGAAATTGCTCTAAAAAGGCTTTGGAACCATGTTCAATTAAGCCTACATGTTGTTCTGTCCAGACACTCTCCATCTCATATTTAGGGAAAGAAATAGGTAAACTTAAAAAGTTTATCAAAGAACAAGAAAACAAGACAGAACAAAAAGAAGAGCAAGTATTTCCAATTCAACATCAAAAATTCCATGTCCTTATGGATTTAAAAATTCAAGGAATGCCTTTTCATTTGAGAACTCTGCTAGATACAGGATTTGACCTCAATCTTTTGAATAAGGAAATTATTCCTGTAAATTTGTAGCAAAAGATTCAAGCAAGTGTTGTTGGACTTGGAAATATTCCAATAGAAATCTCCTTTCAAATTCCTGAAGCCACTCTCTGCTTCAAACAATATTGTCTGCACTTAAAATTCCTGCTAGTTGACATTCCTATAGCTTGCATCTTGGGGACACCATTCCTTGCATCAGTTGAACCCCATGGATCCACTATGCTAGCAAATAATAGACCTGGTTATTTTATTAGCATTCCCTCTGTATCCAAAGACAAAAAAGTTACCATAAATCTTCCTTTTGTATCTGTCTCCAGGATATCCAATATGGTACAAACCATAAAAAATAAAATCCTCAAAATTGGAGAATTAAAGGGACAACAATCTGGCATAAGAATAAGAGAGCAGTTAAGCCAAAATCAAATTCAATAGAAAATTCTTCTGTTAAAGAAAGAATTAATTGATCAAGTACGCTCAGAGAATCCCATAGCTTTTTGAAAGCAAAAGAAGCATGAAGTCTCTCTTCCATACAATAAAGACTATCAAGGAAAACCTTGTAAGAGTAGAGCCATTCCTATGAATGTTGAATACCATAGATTGTGTGCAGAAGAAATTAAGGGTCTCCTTAGTAAAGGGCTCATCAAAAAATCTACTAGTCCTTGGAATTGTTATGGGTTCTATGTGAACGAACATTCTGAACAAGTAAGAAGCATTCCCAGAATAGTAGTAAATTATAAGCCTTTAAACAAACTCTTGGTTGATGATACATACCCCATCCCAAACAAAACTTGTTTGGTTACAAGGATTGCTGGTGCAAAAATATTTTCAAAGTTTGATTTAAAATCAGGATTTTGGCAAGTGGCTATCAAAGAAGAAGATAAATTTAAAAGAACTTTCAATGTCCCAGCTAGACATTATGAATGGAATGTTATGCCATTTGGCCCAAAGAATGCACCATCCAAATTTCAAAGGGTCATGGATGATACATTAAAACCCTACTTTGACTGGCTTATTGTATATATTGATGACATGTCTTTTCATCCTCTATAGACCAGCACTTCAAACATCTCAAGAAATTTTTGCTAATAATCAAGCAGGCAGGCCTAGTATTTTCAAAAAAGAAGCTTGAATTAATCAAAACAGAGACCAAGTATCTAGGCCATACTATAAAAAATAGAGAGCTTACTCTACAGACACATGTTGTAGAACTTGCTGACAAATTTCCTGACAAAATAACTGAAAAGGTTCAGTTACAAAGATTCTTGGGTAGTTTAAATTATATCAGTCATTTTTATAAAGGTTGTGCTCAAGATAGGAAATTATTAAATGACAGATTGAAAAAAGACCCTAGTCCTTGGACTGAAGCAAATTCTCAGGCAGTCAGAAATATAAAAGCCAAGGCCAAAAATCTCCCTATATTGCATATTTTTGATGATGACCTTCCTAAAATAGTTGAAACAGATGCTAGCAACATTGGATGGGGAGAGGTTCTCAAACAAATCAGGCATCGGGGAGATAAGAAAAAGGAATAAATTATCCAATTTGCCTCAGGTCTTTGGTAAGAAGCAGAGAAAAATTACTCAGCTTTAGATAAAGAAATAAAAGCAACACTGAATGCTATTCATAAATTTAAAATTTATCTTATTTATAAGAAATTTCTCTTAAGAACTGATGTTGCTGCTATGAACAAGGTCTTGAATAAAGATATAAGATCTCCCAGTGATGCTAAATTTGCTAGATGGAAAGCTTTGTTTAGCAATTTTGATTTTTCTATTGAACATATCAAAGGTACTAATAATTCCATCCCAGATTTCTTAAGTTGAGTACACTTACAAAGTTCCTGCATGATAATCTCTGTTCAACTTAGAAATGGAACAAAAACACTGGTAAATATTCCTGATTCTTTAAATTGGGAAATATATGAATCTGAATGGAAACCACATTGGGAATTAAGAACTACCAAAATATTAACTCAAACAACTCAACTTGCATATTCCAATTTAGTACTAGAGATACGACCAAGGAGAGTTTCAAATGTGTTAGCTCCCATCATTGCTAGAACTACACAAAATGTAGTTGAAGCACAAGACATTTTAACTAACAACTTTCATGATATTGATCTTATTTGGGATATCAGGGACAATGTGGGAAATAATCAACAATATTTTTTCCTAAACAGACCATGATTATTATATCATTGGCCTGAAAGAAATCCAGAAATTTATTTCCCAAATAGTGATTATAATTACTCCTCTTATAAAGAGCTATGGTGGAAATTTATTCAATAGGAAGAGTTTTTAACTCGAACTAAATTTGGAAATATTAACACAACTACAGCAGGAAGACCACCCCTTTGGAATGCAGATTGGTGGAAAGATTTTGGCTTAAACAAAGGAGCAATTGATCCAAGAATCTTAAGTTCTATATCTCCCTTGCAATCAATCCAAAATCTCTTTGAATACGGACCAAATCAAGGTAAGATGCTATGTCACTTCATACTTAATCATTTCCAATTGGCTGTCAAAGTAAAAACCATTATCCAAATCATGAATGGCCAACCCTTCATTGCACGAAAAGTATATACAAAAATGTGGGACACACTGAATTATGAACAAAGGTTTTTAACTCATATCGAAAATGACTAAGATATGATCCTAAAAATATCTTCAGGTCTTACTGGCCGATAGTGGTGTCAATCGGTTTTCATGGGTTGACGATACCAACCTCCATAGTGTACTTCAAGTCTAATTGACCGACAGTGGAGCCAATCGGGTTTAGTGGGTTGACGTGACCAATATCCACTTTGTAATAAAATAATGAGCATCTTGGAAACTTGGAGCACTTCTCCAACTTTTGGCATGGTTTGACCCACATTTCCAAGATTCATTTTTACGTGTCATTTTTTGTATGACTATTGGTCAGGGAATCTTTCACGACTACCCCGCTAGATCTTAAGTATGATTTACTTTTCTTAGTGGAAAATAAAGTTATGATTTGGTCGGAAGAATCTTGCATGATTTCTACCATCAAATCTCTAAAAGTAGATTGAGTGGAAGACATGTAGGGTCCAAAGTCTTGTCAAGTCTCATCGATGAAATGATTCTCTTCTCCACAAATTTGTATATAAAGAGAAGAGGAGTTCATTCTCGAGGAGGAGTTTTTTGGAGAGTTTCAAGTTAGTAAGTCTGTAAGTTGTCCGAGTCTTTCTAAAGCTCCCTTCTCTCTGAGCTTTTGAGTCATTATGTGTGCAAGTCTGCATAAGTTTGTAAGTATGTGAGCGAGTAAGAGAATCCTGCTCATTTTGTATACCCTGGCTTTAGAGCTTCGGCTCTTTTTTTTAATATAAAGAATTCCGCAAGCATTTATGATCTCTGAATATTGTCTCTTTATTGTGCATTTGTTATGATTCTCATTTCTACTTGCCTACCATTGCAATCTGTGTTCCCTGAAAGATTATGTGCCGAGGTTCTCTCAAGAGATAGATAAAGTTCTCTCACCATGGAGATAAGGTTCTCGGAAGGAAGCTGGCCGAAGTTCTCTTAGGTCTTGGAGCACCCATAGTAAGTCCCGCAAGGCAGGAGGCTGCTTAGGGTAGTTTTAGGTGTTGGGTTGTCTGAAGGTTCGCTAGGAGTTTCCAGAAGGTTCACATAAGGTCAAGAGTTGGGGTTCGCATAAGGATCATCTTGAGGTTCGCCAGGATAAATGGATTGGTTCCGCAGAGAGTAGCAAGCCATAGAAGGTCAAGTAGCAGAAGGAGACAGACGCACAAGACAGATCAATCTTGAAGCTTCATTCTTCATCGGAGGAAGCCTCTGAGTTTACAAATGGTATAACCAAATGCGTTTAATCATTTAGCATACCTATGTAATCAACACATAAAGCTAAGTAGCCACTGTACATAACCTAATAATCTCTTTATCTGAATTGAGTGTTTTTTTTCAAATCAATGTGATATAGAAATTTATATAGAAAGTGTGAGCGTAGTCTCACTTGTGTGAGTGGCCTCACTGTCGGTTGTGTTATTCTCCAATTCCAATTTTAAGTTCGTTGTGTTATTCTCCAATTTTAAGTTAGTATCAAAGCCTTGTTAATGTGGACTTAACTCTTTCACGGGCTTGCCCAGGTTTATGAAATTGTAAGTGAGATTTTTTCGGAGCCTATATCAGACTTGTGTGGGTGGTTGTCGTCTAGGTTGAACGACGTTGTCAAGGAGTTGTCACTGTTTTATTATTATTATTATTATTGAGCCTGGTAGAGGGCTCCATTGTGAATTATTTGTTCACTGATATGCATGAGGTTGGAAGAAGGGCGTGAGAGACGTTGTTGTAGGTCACTGTAATTGAGAGGTTGATTGTTGATGGTAGAAAGATCATGATCTCCTGTGAAGCTCATTGTGTGGATATTTGTTTATGAAAGANTCACCCAACATGAAGCAAATCTGTCGCTGTGAAGAAAGGATCCAAGGTCACGTCGACTGAAGCTTTTCTGCTACGTGACAGAGTTGTGAGGAGTTGCCAGAATAATAAATTGTTGTTAGGCCAGAATAATAAATTGTTGTTAGGAGTTCTACAAAAATTTAATTAAATTTGTTTGTTGCTGGTACCAGACGTGAGATCTGTCAGTGGACATAGTCACCCGTTTTTGAAAGGAGAGTGGGAATAATAATGTTGAAATACTTAAATTAGTATTATGTTAGATTGTTAGGATAAGTGTTAGTAGAGATCCATTAAGATCCTATTTCTTAGGAGTTTGTTAACAGCTCACAGAGCTTATATAATGTAACCTTATTTCATAATAATCGAATGAGTAGTGTTCGGTTCTACATTGGTAGTGTTAAATTAGTGTTCTATTTTGGTATCAGAGCCTCGTGTAAAGAGTGATGAGATGTGAGAGCATTGAGCTACCATCATTGATCTCCATTGAAGGAGTGTTGGGAGTGATAATCACTGCAGAGGAGTTGGCTTCTGAGGAGTGAACCCACGCTATTCGTTGATTGACTACCATCTGAGATCATGTGAAGGAGGCCTAGCTTGATTAGACACCGTTGCTGAATGAAAATTGAGGCTGGAGGAGCCTGTGTTGCTGGAGGGAGAACCATATCGCTGGTCAACTTGAATTAAGGGAGCTGCTAGTGAGCTCTAGTGGAATTAAATTCACCGAGGCGCACTAATTTGTTTTTGTTGGGCACATTTGTTATCTCTATTTTCTATCAAATCACTGGAGAAAAGAGGTATTTTCTCAAACAAAGGTATTTTTTATTGAATCCATCTTTCAACAGCTATGACCAACTCCTTTCCCGAAAATTATTTGAATGAAGCTTCCAAGATTGACGGGGACAATTATCTTGACTGGAAATTCAAGATATTAACTATGCTTAAAGCACTAAATGATTGGACTATAGTAAAAGGAGATGAAGCCAAACAACAGGTGCTACTCTTGCAGAGTAGGAGAAACGAGAAACTAAGGCAAAAGTGTTGTTGTGGCTGTCTGTCAAAGACAACATAATCTTGCACATCAGAGATGGTAAAACTTCCAAGGAGACATGGGGCATCTTGAAATGTTTGTATGAAACTACAAACTCCAATAGAATTTTGTTTCTAAAGACTAAGTTATTGTCCATAAAAATGACTACAAATGAGAATATCACCAGCTATGTTTCCCGTATTAAGGATTTATGTGATCAGTTAAGTGAAATTGGTGATATTGTTTCAAATACTGACATGGTAACTATTACATTAAAAGGATTAATCATAGATTATCATGTCTTTATTTCAAGTCTAGGAGGTAGAGCAAATCCCCCTACATTTATTGAGTTAATAGGGATTCTTCTACAAGAGGAAGAACTAATGAAGGTGTTTGAGATGGACTCTCACGCTCCAGAATTAGCATTGATGTCCAAAGGAAAACAACTATACAAGGGCAAGACATGGGACAGAAACAAAATAGGCAAATTTTAGCCAAGAAATAGAGGTATGATTCACTCAAACTCTGATTCTCATAATAAGAAAATAAATGGTTGTTTTTACTGTGGGAAACTTGGTCATCATGCTAAAGACTATTATAAAAGGAAAGCTGATGAATCCAAACAGAAGTTTAGAAAACATAATGGAAATTATGTCACAATTGAAACATCCACCAATGAATGTTTTCAGACTTTAAAGTTGTTTATTTAAGAAGCTGCATTGTCTGCAGAAACTGATGATGAAAATGCATGGTTTATAGATTCAAGTGCCTCAACCCATATGTCTTGTGTCCAAGAGTGGTTTGTTGAATATCATGAGAGTAAAAATGAAACACACATATATTTAGGAGATAACAGATCTCTCAAGATTAAGGTTTATGGAAAAATATGTGTGAATTTACCTAATGGCCAAAAGAGACAGATTCATGATGTGTTGTATGTTTCAGGCATCAAAAATAATTTGATTTCTGTTTCAGCAATAACTGATAAAAATCTGAAAGTAGAATTTATGCAGTATCATTGTCTTGTGAAGGATATTCAGAATCATTATAAAATCATAGCCACAGGGACAAGAATTGGAACACTATATAAGCTTGATGTCAATAAGTCCAATCATCATGCATTGACATTTACTACAATGACAACTAAAGAGCTATGGCATCGCAGGTATGGACATCTTAACCAAAATGACTTAGTTCTACTTCAAAAGAAATTAATGGTTGAAGGGCTTCCTGTTTTGAAACATCAACATATAGAGTGTGAAGCTTGTGCACTAGTTAAGCAACATAGGGAAGAATTTCCAGTGCATAAAGAGAAGAAACAGAGAGTGATAATTGAATTAATACATACTGATGTCTATGGTCTCATGAAAACCTTATCACTTGGTGGTATGAGGTATTTTTTGATATTTTTTTATGAAAAATCACGATTTACTTGGGTTTATTTCATAAGAAAAAAGAGTGATGTATTTGAATATTTTAAAGAATTCAAAACTATGGTGGAAAAGAAGACAGGTAAATACATCAAGATACTCAGATCTGATCAAGGTGGAGAACCTACCTCAGGAGCCTTTGAAAGCTACTGCAAAAACAATGGGATCATTCAACGATTCATAGTGCCTTCTACACCACAACAAAATGGTGAAGCTGAAAGGAAGAACAAGACATTAGTGGCATGTTCTAATAGCATGTTAAAAGGTAAAGATATCTCTAATGGTTTTTGGGTAGAAGCCATTAACACTGTTGTTTACTTAAAGAATAGAAGTCCAACTAAGATTCTAGATTCAAAAACACCTTTTGAAGTTCTTTATGGTTATAAACCTGAGGCTGGTCATTTAAAAATATTTGGTTCAAAGGCATTTGCTCATATACCCAAAGATGAGAGAAGAAAATTGGATGCAAAATCTTTAAAGTGTACTTTTCTTGGTTATTATGATGATCATAAGGCATACAAACTATTTGATCTTAATTCACATAAGCTCATAGCAATCAGATATGTGATTTTTCATGAGACTATAGATGAAGAAGCAAGTAAGTATGATGTCTGGCATACTCCTTATGACAATGATGTTCATGTCAAAATTGATATCGATGATGAACAGGAACATGTACAACAACAAGGTGAAAGAAGTGAAGATACTCCAAACACTCCTACACCTCAAAAAAGAAGAAGTGAAAGTGAAGATAGCGGTGGACCACTAAGGAAGTCTACAAGAACAATTTAAATACCCTCCAGGTATAAAGATTATGCATTGATGACACAAGTAATGAATGTTGTAGAACCTGTTACTTATGAACAAGCTAAAGATCATAAGGAATGGAAAAATGCAATGAATGAAGAATATGAATCAATAATGAAGAATGAAACATGAGAATTAACAAATCTGCCTGAAAACAATGTTCTCATAGGATGTAAATGGTTGTATAAAACCAAATTTAATGCAGATGGAAGTGTTGACAAATACAAGGCTAGATTAGTTGCAAAAGGGTATTCACAAAAGGAAGGAATTGATTATGAGGACACTTTTGCACCTGTAGCTAACTTAAATACAATTAGAGTCATGATTGCATTAGCTACACAACACAATTGGAAAATACATCAGTTAGATGTTAAATCTGCATTTCTAAATGGTGATTTAAAAGAAGAAGTTTATTTGGTCCATCCTGAAGGATTTATAAAGAAAGGACAAGAGGATCTTGTGTGTAAACTAAAGACAGATCTATATGGTTTGAAACAAGCACCTAGATCTTGGTATACTAAGATTGATTCATTCTTTGCACAGAAAGGTTTTGTGAAAAGAAAAAATGATCCTAATTTGTATGTCAAAAAGGATGAAAATGGGAATGTTGCTTTGGTATATTTATATGTTTATGATTTGATTATAACAGGCAATGCTTCTCACTTGATTGAATATATTAAAATTGAGTTATCAAGGATGTTTGAAATGAAGGATCTTGTGAAATACATTATTGTTTAGGTCTAGAAATATGGAGAGAAGATGGTAAAACAATGGTCACTCAAAGTAAATACACAAGGGAAATATTGGAAAGATTCAATATGAATGAATGCAAGGCAGTGTATACAGTTTTAGAAAAAAATGCAAAATTATCTAGTGTTGATGAAACTAAAGAGGCAAATGGTACTCTGTATCGCCAGTTGGTGGGAAGTTTGAACTATCTCACTACTAATAGATCAGACATAGCATATTCAGTCAACATCCTTAGTTAGTTCATGGATAAGCCACTTGAAATCCACTGGGTAGTTGGAAAGAAAGTCCTTTGATATCTGAAAGGAACTGTTAATTTTGGTATTATGTATACTAATAATTGTGATGTTGAGTTGGCAGGTTACTCTGATTCAGATTGGACCGGAAATCCCGATGACAGGAAATCAACTTCAGGATATGCATTCAACATTGGTATAGGGGTCGTGTCATGGAGCAGTAAGAAACATCCAACTATTTCTTTATCATCAACATAAGCTGAATACAAAGATCTATGTAATGCTACTTGTGAAGTTGTTTGTTTAAGGAGAATTCTTGAAGACATTGGCAACAAGAAAATGAAACCAACTATTCTCAAATGTGATAATCAAAGCTCTATTAAATTGGCACACAACCCAATTTATCATGCTAGAACAAAGCATATTGAAATCCAACATCATTTTGTAAGAGAAAAGATACAAGAGAAGGAAATTGACTTGACCTACTGTAATATCACTGAGAATGTGGCTGACATATTTACCAAGCCTCTTGAAAGATGAGTTTTGAAGAATGTAGGAAACAATTAGGTGTGGTAGAGAATCCATTTCTCCATTAAGGGGAAGAGTTGGAATAATAATGTTGAAATGCTTAAATTAGTATTCTGTTAGATTGTTAGGATACATGTTAGTAGAGATTCGTTGAGATCATATTTCTTAGGAGTTTGTTAATAGCTCACAGAGCTTATATAATGTAACCTTATTTCATAATAATCGAATGAGTAGTGTTCAGTTCTGCATTGGTAGTGTTCAATTAGTGTTCTATTTAGGATATCGTTGTTGAAAGGAGATCGTTGCATATAGTCACCCTATTGAAAGTAGATCGCTACATATAGTCGCCCTGTTGAAAGGAGATCGTCACTGCCTAGTGTGAGATCTGCATCTTCCAGGTGTATGAGAGAACTGTGAAGGAGCCAGTGTGGAGGAGTCATTCTGAGCATAATAGAAGTAAAGGAAGTGTGATTGGAAGATGTTGTGTGCAGTGTGATTTATGTCCGAAGTTGAGGACATGAGGACTACATAGAAGAATCTGCAGATGCGTGGATTGAAGCACAACTACTACTGCCAAGAAAAGGATATTGGTGAGAGACGTTGCTACCATTGAAAGAAGAGGGCCGCCACTTCTATTGGAAGAGCCATAGACTTGTGAGACTGTGAAGCGATCTTGCGTTAGTGAGTGTGTTGAGTGAGGTTGAAGACAAGGATTCCTAGGATGCTCTATTGGAGATCAGAGACACATTATGGTTAGAGGACATTTCCATCAAATGTGAAGTCACGACTTTGTGAAGGATGTGCCATATAAAAGAGAGCACTCTGTGTGGAAAAGGGAAATCATTGTGTTTTTGAATTCATTGATTGTTTGCACAGGTTGAAAACGGAGCCGCCACTTATGAAACAAATTTATCTGAAAAGGAGTCACTACCAAAACTGCCATCACATAGATAAGTCGCCAAAGAAAGGTGTTGTTGGCTATTTTTTTTTTCAGAATGCAGAATGCCGAACTTGACCAGTTCAATGAGGAATTTGATGTAATATATGAAATAGTGATGCTAAATTTTTCATTCTGCTGAGGTATAAATTATGAACCTTGGACAACTGAAATGGAAAAATTACTATGGTTAATAGATTTATTGCATTATGATCATGAAGGTAGTATCAATTTCTATGATAAGAGAAGATGCGTAATAACATTACAACTTATTATCTCATCACTAGATGAAAACATCTTGTCTAGTATTTTGCTTGAATTTGGTGAAGTATATAGTGCAAAAATATTTTGGGATATTCTTGAAATGAAGTATAATATGAAATGGAGTGAGAAATATGAAGTTAATGAAGATATTATTGTTGAAAATGATGATTGTGTTGAAAGCTTTGTAACTGAAATAGAGTCTGGAAATGGTAGCATTGAAATTGCAATGATTGATGATGAAAGTGTGTCTATAGTTGATAATAAAGCAACTTGTGATAATGAGGAAACTGACAATGATGTAATATGTAGTGATTTGATGAATTCTACAACTAAAATTGTTGATGAAGCTAAAGTTGATGAAGACAAGTGTAAAACAACCCATGAGAATGAAATCCTTATGGAAGAAATTCTCTTTGAAACAAAGACATATGAAGTCAAATTTGATGAAAACTATTGATCTCATGAAGAGTGGTCAAATATGTTGCATGAGAAACATCTTATTGATGAGTGATTGTTTGGTGAGAAGAGAATCTCATTTTCATACACAAACAAAGTGAAAGACAACATGTTTGTAGTGATAGAGCCTGATAAAGAGGTTGAATACATTAAACAATCAGTTGTGATAGTACCTGAAGCTGAAAATGAAGATTATTATGCAACATCATAGGAAAGGAAGAAAGATGAAGAAAGGAAAGCTCCCTTAGAAGAGAAAAATGAAAAAAACTAGTATGGTTCTTCCTATGATTTTTCATATGATTCTAAAGATGTTTTTGAGTGTGCAGGTTTACAAGACAACAACTCATTTTCAGTAGTGACTAATTATGAAGAAAACATGGAAGAAAATTAAGAAATTGACGAAGAAAATATTGAGTCAATTTTTATGGTGTGGAGCCCGAAAATCAAGTATTATTATGAATTGATGTTGCAACAGTCCATTGAGCATGGCATTGATTATTGTATTAAAAAAGGGTACCAACCCACTTATGAGAAGTTGGAAGAATTTGCAAGCATTAAAGACAAATGCTTCCAAGAACCTGCAGAAATGTTGAGGACAAAGAACAATACTCTGCTGGCAAGTTCCAAAATGAATAAGCACAAGGTCAAGATGAAACATATTTGGAGAAACAAGCCAAGGAAGAAGCTCCATCTACATCACTATCTAACAACAAAAAAAGTCAAGATGAAATTGTTAGAATCAAGTTGTAAGCCTAGTTGAGATTAAGACTAGCAGACATGTTACTTATGATAGGAATTATTATTGTAGACAATCCATTTCTCCATTAAGGGGGAGTGTTGGAGAAATTAGAAGAGGTTATTGAGTTGTTACGTGTTTGCATAAGTTTTGTATGAGAGTGGTTTGAGATTCTATTCTATAGGAGTTTGTTCTAAATTCAGTTTGTTGTTCTACAACTATATATGTAATGGATTTCTAATCAATTTGATATATGAGGTGTGAGCTTAGTCTCACTTGTGTGAGTTGTTGTGGCCTCTTTGTTCGTTGTGTTATTCTCCAATTTTAAGTTAAAGACCTCTCCAAGTACTAGTAAATTAGTGTTTTCCTTTCATGATCATTCCCTCGCCACCACTTTGTTAACTACACTTTGAGTGTATTTAATAGGTAGATAGGAACTTTCTCCAGAAAACACCACCATCATGTATTTCTTTGAATCATTATGCATGAAAAACACACACTCTTGGCCATGATATAAAATTCATGCACAAACCAATGAACTCTTAAGATTAATATAATTCATTCAATGGTTAACAATCATGTGCCATGTAATCTTACCATAAACATCTTGTTTATGCACTAAGTTGAAAAATGACAAGAGACACATATCCAAGATATTTCTAGAACAACTTTCATAGCCTCTCCACAATTTTAAATGCTCTCAATCTTTACTTGTGAATCATGATCCTAGCATATGTTCTCAACATAAAGATCCACTTCACTACATATGAGAACATATTCCATGTTGTCTTCCATGCAACATTAGTGCAACAATGTTAACAAAATCACATTGTCTTCGCATCAAAGTGCTCTCATTCTCCTACCCCAAGCACAAGAATTTTATTTAATAAGTTGTGTTTCCATGTTGACTCCCATGATCCATCATTTAGGTCAAACAAAACCCTTCCATATTGTATTGTTACATTCAATCATCATCGAGCAAGAACATCTCCAATGTATAAATAATAATACATTTATACAATTTATTAATATGCTTGGGTTAACACACATAAAAAACAATATTTAATAAGTTGTGTTTCCATGTCGACTCCCATGATCCATCATTTAGGTTCAACAAAAACCCTTCCATCTTGCATTGTTACATTCAATCATCATCGAGCAAGAACATCTCAATTTATTAATGTGCTTAGATTAACACACGAAAAAAAAAATAAAGATGCTCATCCATCCACTATATATAATTTTTTCTTTGACTATGTATGGAATTTTTTTTTTTATATTGCATTCAAGAATGGAACAAACATAATGCCTCTCTTTCCCTTTCCACTACAACACCAATAATCATTTTTAATGGAAAAAAATGAAACATCCTACACTTACCACATCCTAGGCCACCAATGCCCATTATCTTCATCTATCCTCTTTTGTAGGTGTAGACAAGACATTGTCAATAGTCATCCATATACCAAGTCAACGTTTCCCATTCCACACAATCTTCAGCTTTTCAGAGTGTGATTTTCACATACCACTCACGAATAGAGTATTTTAAGATATGAAATAATTCAAGTACATAGAGAAATAAAATAAATCCAATTAAAATTATACAACATGTACCAAAAATAGGGGGCCCTCCTAACTTGGAACGTGTTGCATGAATGTCTTGAATAACTATCAATCGAGCAATGTGACGCATCGATATTTTTAATTTTGAAATTTTAAAAATGATATCAACATAACATATTACTTACATAGTTCATAAAATATCTTTCAGTAGCTATAAAATTGTATTTACTAGCACAACTTTACTATATTATTAAAGTGGTTGATATATGTGGTTAGACATCATTTAAAAAAAAACCTTAATTTTTTCCACTTGAAAAACCATAGTTACCATAATTTATTTCATAATGTATTTAGTATATTTTTAGAGTTGTTGTTACATGTTATAAATCTATAATATTTCACCATTAACATCTGTGAATGTGGTTATACTATTGATGTGGATCTATAAATAGCATTCGAGATAGTGGATCGGTGAATAGATTCTTTAAGATTCTTTGTATGTGTGTGGTGACAGGTTTTGAGATATCCAGAAGAGCATGTTGTGGAACGGGATTGTGAAGAGTTTCTCCATGTAATAACAATGCTCCCTTCATTTGTTCAGATTTCTCTGAATATGCATTATGGATGCTATTCATCCAACACAAAAGGTTTATGAGATCGTTGCTAATCTTGCAATCAATCGAGGTCTCCCACCTAGTTAGGGTAATTTAATTGCTTTGAATTGAACATCAAGAACTCAAGGCAGCCTTCTCATAAAAGGAAGACACATCGAGCAGCGTTGAGAAAGAGATAATCATAACTCTCCAATTGTAATGTTTATGTAAGGTTTGATTGTGGGATTGACAAGATGAAGACACACCCAATAACCTGCAATTTAACATCGTATGCAAGAAACCCTTACAAACAAAGTAACAAAACCCTTATAATAAAAAACAATGTATGCAAGAAACCCTCACAATCAACTCAAAACAAAGTTAAAAAAAGCCTTGCAATCAAAACAAAGCATGCAAGAAACTTGCAAGTTAATATCATCACAATCACCTGCAAGTTAATATCATCCCAAAACAAAATCCAAAAACGAATAATACCTAGCCTCACTACCACGAAGTTTCCGCAACCCTCAGTTTTTGTGATTGGCATCTGGTAAAAAAATCGGAAGTAGATCAAAGATCGCAATGTCACAATATAACCTTAAATGTTCACTAAAATATAACTTTAAAGAAAAACTCATATTTCTCTGTACATTTCCTTCTCTGAGTTTAGCACCGGAAGATAGGGACGAACCTTGACGTATCGATCATCTGCATCATCTGCAAAATAATTAGAGACAAAAGGACATCGGTTGTTCTTATCATCTATTAATGAAATGTTCATGCGATTCCACTGTGGAGATGAAAAAATTACCGCATGGCCATCATGTTACCTGGTAAGGAGAGCATCCGTTCATAAACGCGGTCCAACCATCCCGTCCACTAAGGAGATGAAACGACCACACATCCATAGCGTTATTTGATTAGCACAGCCACATAATTGTGGCTGATCAACCCCGAAAGGTTGATAAGATGAAAAGAATCCTTAAAAGAATATATTAAATTTTATTATTGATTCAGAAATAAACGGTTGGGCTTCATTTATCTAGTGTTAATATTTTAATTTTTGTTAATCTCTTAGGTGGCAATCAGTGAGCTATCAAAGTAATTTTTAAATATGATTAGGTAAATGTAAAAAATTAAACACATAAACGGATGTCCTTATAATAGCTAGGAAGTTAATGATTGAAATCACAGCCATTTATTTTGTGTGACTACTAAG
>SNQJ01S0092093.1:50016-66272 GCA_010110895.2 Picea sitchensis | reverse complement strand
GTGTTCTTTGTGGTGATGACTTGTTGATGATATATTGCTGATATATGTTGCTGATATGTGCTCACATATAAATGGTTATAAATTACAACAATGGGTAATGAATAAATGTTGAAAGCTAATTGATGAGTTTTTGTGCAAGAGGGAAGTTTTGGGAAAAAGAGCCCCACACTCATTCACCCCCCCTCTAAGTGTGGTAGGTGTGTCCAACACTAATTCTAACTACAAATCTAACTAAACATATATCTAACTAAACTACTAATAAATATCAAATAAATCACAAAACTGACCTGGAGAAATGCTCCAGATTTGTCCTATATGAGATGATTATCTCAGCTGATCGGAAGGAGGAAACCCGCACCAAATTATCCACTAGCTTCTCGTAAACGGGAAACTGTTGTTCTCTTCAGTATAATTACAGGACAAACAAGATATAAAAATTTACAACAATCTTATGATTTATAAATCTTCACAGTTAGATAAACCTGTATGCAAAGACTTATACAAAATAATTCAATTGATGAAGAAGAGAAATCTGTCATTCATTAACTGAATAAAATAATTGTTGTATTTTTTAAGTATTGAAAGAAATCAGATATGGATGAGAAATTAATTAAATCATATCATTCTGCAATAGACTATGATAGCTAAAGTAGTCTATAATCAACTGCAAAGCGGCATGCATAAAATTGAAACAAAAGATTGATATTATGAAAGCGAAAGCTGTAGCAATAACATCAATTCTTGTCTCAGTTTGTATTAGAAATCCATAGCCTGGTTCTCCCACAAGTGAGGATGCCTTATTACACAAAATAATAAGTATTTAAAGACCTTCTACAAGGTAAAACATCCCTATAGAGGTTATCAAACTGTTTACAGAAAATCTGGGAAGTATCCCAAGTCTGACTAAACTAGGAACCTAAAATAAAAACTAAATCACACAAATATCTCCTAGACTGTCCAGTATGTCCAATGCAATTCGGATGTACCTGAAAAGGGTAAAAAATGAACAAGTTAGGAGGATATTTTGTTAAAGAAAATGATAAAAGTTTAATTCTATAGACTAGCTACAAAATCTTGCGATTCTTAAGCTCGTCTAAATCAGACACAGAATCAACATTAAAATCAATTCAAATATTTAAAGATTTAAATTCAAATTATTAACAAGAATCTAATTGCTAATTAAAAGACAAGCGAATCATTCAAATTGAGATTGTTATACTAATTCAAGATCAAAACTAAACTAAAATCAAATGACTACAGAGATGCATACACTTTGTTTCGTTTGTTGCCACATGATCGGGTGAACAAAATCATATCGAACAGTAATGAAATCATTTCATATCAATTTAAAATCGAAATAATTAAAACAAATCATAGGCAATTGTTATACTGCCTCATCAACAGGAAACACGATCGAATCCAAACAAGATCATTTTCAAATCGACATAACTGTATTGACATAACAAACGATCCATGTCATGAGCGAATTAAATCAAAACTGGCGCGTAAATGTTCACAAACGAAATCGTAATGAGATCAATCAATAGGATCTGTAGGATTAGTTCAATCATTTGTTATTGCTATTTGGGGCAAACAAACTCGATTGACATTGAACGAAACCGTTCGTTTCAAAACGAATTATAACCGGATTTGACAGAGATAACAAATGTCGACCAATTCGTTTTGCAAATTAAAATTAAACAGAGCAGCATCTATGATACGCATCCAACTCATGAAAATCATCGTACCAGCTGAAGATACACAACAATCGAATCAGGATAAGCGTGAATCGAACAGTTGGGATTTAACAAGGTCGTTGTGAACCAAAGTCGTTCCATGATTCAGGTGTAGATACCATTTGCACAATCTTAAATGAGAATATTTGTTTTCATGAAAAACAGAGTTGTTCCAAAATCACAGCATACAAACTAAATTAGAGCCATAACGAAATCATACCAAATCAAAACATGCTCATGCTCTAAATTTAGCATGAAAAACCTCCTGTTCAGATTTCATACAAACAAATCCAATCGAAAGCAAACCGTCGATTTCGTTAACTCATATCAACAAACAATCGAATCAAATCCAACGAAAACCTGTCAATTGCTAAACTGGGAATGAGCAAATCGTGTATCCAAATCAAAACTCCATTTAGTTTTAGCAAAGCGAAAACAATGTATAGGATGAACAACATTATGACAAAGACATTTCGAATGATAGACAGAGCTCTTTGAAAACCAAGCTCAAATCATTATATTTATTTGAGGAATTAACAAAACGAAATTGATACCTAAATCAATACCTGGATGACGAACAGACAACCTGATCATGACATTTTGGAGTTGACAACGGCTGTAGCTGATTCAATGTTCCTAAAAATGATGGAACCAGTGGTTCTCTGCTTCCTATCAACAACTTGAAGCTTGTCTCTTTGGCTTGTCAACACTGCAACTTGATTTTCCAACGCTTTGACTTTCGATTGAAGGGAACGTCTATATAGTATCGTTCCAACCACAAATCACATTGGTCACATGACGATTGTCCAGGCTTTGAAGATGCAAGTGAGGGTTTGGTTAGGTAGTTCAATCCCTGGGTAACTGGGATTGCACCTTAGGCAAGGGGGGAGATTCGAAACGAAGTCATAAGGTGGCTCGGAGCATAGACCCTGTGAGTAAGGGTACTCACTGGCTAGGAAGCGTTCTATGTCAGAGTCTGAGTCTTCACTGAGGACTATGGGCTTCTGCTCAACACTAGGTTTAGGCTTATACCTAGCCATTCTCGAAATAAGCCGAGCATTCTTCTTACCTTTGTCATTGACAACAGGGTTTGCCTTGGCCTTTTTGCTCACAGGATTTTTAATAGCCTCAGCCTTTTCAATTATAACGTCAGGTAATTCAATATCAAGGTCGACCGAGGGTTTAGGAGAGGGCAGTAGGACATGGAAGGGCACGGGTGGCCCGACCTTAGCTTCATTAATCACATGCTTGTCAACTTGGATAGGCTGTGTATCATCAACACCATTTCGAGCGATAAAAGCTCGCCAGCTATCACCGTGGAGATTCAAGTGATGAATTATGATGAGTCTGATTAGGCCGTAGTGGAACAGGCTACTATCGGCCTTTTCTCTTTTAAACCTTTTTGACATTTTGTATAGGCTACGCTTGAAATAGAAAGGCATATTCAATGGATACCCTATAAAATTCATTAACAGTCGAAGGTGATAAAGAAAAACGAGTCCATATCGACCCTCACAGGTCACAAATTGTTTGACCACCATCAAAAGATCATGCCATCGTGGTTTACGCGTAGAGATGGGCATACCTCTGTCACGGGATGTGACCTTTCGCGAGACGAACAGAAGTGGCCATGGAACCTCCTCCACTTTGGATTTTTTAAACCAACGTTGGCCTGTGGATGGTAGCCCTGTGGCGGAGCTAATGAACTCTTCACTGATTTCCAACTGAATGTCACCCACCTTGGCCCTACAACCATCAAAACTCAGGGCGAACTGTTGTGCAACAAATAGATTAAAACCCTCGAATCGTTGTACAAAGGTGAGCCAACCGCTATCCTCTAAGTCTTTCTGGGCATTGTCGAACAGTAGCAAGGCTTGACTACCGTTTGGATTGATTCGCATGACTGGTGCCATGGAGCCGAGCACACGGTAAGTCCAGGGTTTGGATCATAGCACACACAGGAGCAGAGTGCACGAAGGGTTACCCGAGCTAGCAGAGGTGAAACGTGGATAAGGGATAGGCATAAATGACATCGTGCGAAGGTGGTGGAGCTATTTGCTGGCCATGTGTAATAGTTATTGCCAAGGTACAACTGCTGACGCTTATAGTTGTTCAACCCACTATAGTATAGTTTAACAATTATGTCACTTATCTGACCAATGAAACCAATGGTAAGTGTATTAACCAACGCGCGCAATCAAAGTTACGCCACAGTTTTAAACACCCAACATACAAATCGAAACCAAAACCAGCGTTTTGACTATGTGACATGTGTTGTAACAATTCATATCAAGAGTTTAAGCGAGGTACCAATGCGTTTTGAACTAGGTGTCATATCAAATGAAAAATATCAAGGGTTTAACCATAACACCTATATGTTTTATGAAACCAATGGTCAAGTAGATCAAATCAAAGAACATATAAATCCAATCGCCAATGAATCACAAACTTAATCATTCATGAAGTGAAATAACATAATCAATCAAAGGATGTCCAATGAGTACAGATCAAAAAGTTTTTCCAACTGCATAATGATAAGTAAAACGTAAACGCAATGGGCATATCGACAAGAAGGATAACGAAAACTCAATAATGATTTTAATGTGGCTTCGAAAGACCGATTTTTCACGCTTACAGTCGTGAAAACAAACGAAGGTAAGTGTGCAAAATAGCGCAAAAAAAAAAGTGTCGTTTATTTCAGAATTGCGACGAAAAATTAATGTTTCCAAAACATTAGTGTAGGCAGCTTATAAGACAGTAGAAAATGTGAATTGGCTGCCAACAATCTCCTACTTTTCTTTTGTTGGAAATATAAATGAGAGGGGGGGGTGAATCAATTATGTATATAACCTTGAAACTTTTCCTTTTATTTTCTGATTCTTTCTAGATTATTATTTAATGTGTTGTTGATAACTTAACATGCATAGATATACAATATTTGATCAATCAAACAGAATACACAGAGACAATGATTTTCATGAGGAAACCCATAAGGGTGAAAACCTCTTCTTCTTAGGATGTCAATCAAGCTCCAACTTTCATGTACATCACAATCTTTGAGCTCCAACTCAAATATGAGGCTAAAACCTCTAATAGCAAGATACAAATTGCAGAGAGCACCAACTCTCATATTTCTCTAGCACCAACTCCCAGGTTTCTCTAGCACCCACTAGATGGAATCACCAACTGCTAGAATATCTTCTAGCACCAACTAGAATTTAGAGGACTACAATCCTCCTTAGCACCACCCTACCACCTTGATTGAATATTACAAAACTTTACTTACTTTCTCTGTCTCTAATATGGTCTGTTACAACTCCACGTCTCCTCTTCCTGCTCCATCTTCTATTGCTCTGTTCCACTTCTATACTTTTCTCTTTCTCCTAGTGCGCAATCTCTAATATTTTCAACTTCTCTTCTTCCTTTATACTCTATGTTGTCTTTGCATGCTATACGTTGCACCTATGATCTCCAGTTCAGGTCCTGTACTCGGTCACATGCTACCCACATGTCTAACTATCAAAAAAGCACACACTCTTCTATGTTTAGCATGTCTTTCTTACCTCGAGTCCTCTGCTTGATCATCATTCAAACTCTTTGTCTTACCTGGCGGTTATGTTGTATCTTTTCATCATCAATGGCCATTATCCAAATATTATTTGTCTTCTTTGGCAATTATCCTGAACCTATTCATCACTAGTGGTTGTTATCCTGAGATTCTTTGGATTCTTTGGCAGTCGTAATTCTTCATCTTCTCTGGCAGTTACAGTCATTCATTTTTGGCTTCTTTGGCTTCTAATCCCCTTCCTTCACATGACCACCAACGGTGTCCATACACCTATTAAAAATGCACTTTGCAATCTTTTTCTAGCAGGTGCTAGCTCCTTCTTTCAATATGACCTTGGGAGATGAACTCATGTGACCATGCAATTGCGGGCAGGTCCAAAGGTGGTTTGAAACAAACTACGTTTTGCCTCTCAATTTACCTTGATCCTTCACGTGTCCTTTCTCCAAAATTGTTGTTTCGATTGCAGCCCGCCTTCATCTTTTTAAAGTTCGTGCACCTTCAATCCCCGCAATGGGACAAGACTATCGATCTCACAATCTTGACGATGCTCTTGAACTGATGGATCAGATATAACCTTCTTAAATAGACGACTATCAATTACTTCGTGATCTAGGCTCCAGGAGTTTCAAATCTCAAACCCTTCTTTCCTCCATACACCAATCTTCTGGAGTGGAATATCTATTGACACGTGTCCCTTTCGGGTTAACGGTCGAGATCTCCTTCGGGTCTTCGAACTCTAGAGATTTCAAATCTCAAATTCTCATTTCTTCTAACTGGATATCTTCCAAAATGGAATATCTGTTGACATCTATCCTCTTTAATCCAACGACTATCCTCTGCTCCGGGACTTTCGCCTTTTCAACTCTTCAGTGCTTCGCTTTTCCATGAATGCTTTAACCCAAAGTCAACGATCTATTGACATGTACCCTCCTACACAATCAATGATCATGAGTGATTTAATCACTTTGGGCTTAGGGAATTTCAACTCCTATGCACTCGTTTCTCCTGGAGTGCTTTCACCCGAATGCATAATCCTCTGACACGTACCCGTCCTGGCGATCAACGGCTAGGGTCTTCTTCGGGTATTCGGTGTTTAGGACTTCAGGACTTTAGGCTAATCATTTCTTCATTCTCCTCCAGAGTGGTCACCTACTGAATAAGTCATAGGCAGTTGAGACCACTTACTGTCGGTTAACACTTCCACTTACACTATCCTTCCACTAAACTAGATTAATGGTTGAGAATGCACCCGAAGTGATATTCAGATGAGATGACTAAGAGAAAATTCGGACCTTCGTCCTTCGGGACTTCAAGAATCTTGACATTTGTTGTTGATGAAAATCCCGAAGTAAATATCCTGGAGTGACGTAGCTTGCTTACGACACTTGTTGACATGGCACGAGCCAATTTCCTCTTGACACTTGTCATCATTTGATTATGCCATGTGTACTTTTTGACATGGTCTTCCACATGTCCTTTCTGAAGTGGTCTGCCACATGGGCTTGCTAAGGTGGTATGCTGATGTGGGTGAGATGTGTAGGTAGTGAAGTGGAATGTGGAGGCAGAGCACGATAGTGGAGCGTGACGTGTAGCAGGTAGTGGAGTGTGACGTTGGAGCACAAAGGTGGTATGTATGAGTGGTTTCGTAGTTTTCTCGGAGGAGGTGTTAGGTGGTAAGTGGTAATGAGTGAGGGGGGTCTAAGTTGACAAGAAGGTGACATGCATGAGGGTCCCACATGAGAAATACCACCAAATCATACCCCCCCCCTCATGGTTAAAGGCAGAAAGGTCGGGGGGGTCTAATATGCCCTGTTGACCATAGATCTGAGTGCCCGATTATTGGCCATTGATATTAGCACACCCTTTTTCTAACTTATCCTTTCCTTCCACTTATTTCAACTCAACAGATGAATAAAATTTGGGTGATCAAGATCTCAGATATCATCCCTTTATTATCCTATACTTCCACTTAAATCAATTCGGCGACTGACGAAATTTCAGATGATTGAATTCTCAATCGTTATGCCCCTCTTATATTATCCTTCATTAATTCAATCCGACGGTTTTTGGTCCTCTGGATTGATGATCCAACGACCATTGTCAGTCTTCCTTATGAGCTTCTGATCTCTACGACTTAGAAGGCCTCCTAAGTGTTCACGGGTCTCGACCTTTGCTCCTCCTGCGAGTCCATCTCTTGGACATCGTCTAGAAACCGGTATATCTTCTAAGATTTATTGTCTTATATGCTCTCGAGGTTTGGTTATTTTTTGTTCTTTCCATCAATGAAAAGCACATTCTTCCTGTAAACATGCCAATAATCCCCCCCTTTGGCATTGATGGCAACCCTGGAAGGATTCACTATTATGCTTAGACCTCCAACTATAACATACAGACAACACCTTTTTCTCCCCCTTTGACATCAATTTCAAAGAAAACGGAGAGTGACTCTGTGCTCCCCCTGATCATATATACTAGGAGCACTCTCCCCCTAATCAAATAGACTATTTTAACTTGATAACAGGGTCACACCCAACGTCTCGCATAGATACTCAAACTGAGATTTTGCAAGCGCTTTAGTGAAGATATCAACAATTCGATCTTTGGATGGAATATAATGCAAAGAAACAACAGTGTTGGCTACCTGTTTCCTCAAGAAGTGATACTTGATGGCCATATGCTTGGTCTTGGAGTGAAATACAGGATTCTTTGATGCACTAATTGCTATAGTATTATCACTATGAATTGGGATCGGTTCATTATACTTTACCTCCAAGTCTGCAAGTGTCTGAATCGTCCATAATACTTGGGTACATCAAGTGGCAGCTGCAATGTATTCAGCTTTCATCCACGCAGTTATCCAAATAAACATCTAAATAGACTGATAGTTGAAAATTATGATTCCTAGGATACCATAGGCCATAGTTCATTGTTCCTTTCAAGTATCTAAATATTCTTTTGATAGCTAACAGATGACTCTGTTTAGGTGCAACATGATACCTTCCTACCATTCTAACAACATGTATTATGTCTGGATGGGATGATGGGATGATGTGATGTACAATAGGTTGCCTATCATAGACCTATATGAACTATGATCAACATCAGGTGAGTTATCATCCTTTCTTAACTTGCATCCAATGACCACAGGTTTGCTCATAAGTGTAGAATCTTCCATTTGAAACCTTTTCAATATTTCTCTTAAATATTTCTCCTCAGAAAGAAATGTTCCTTTAGACCTCTAAGTAATTTGCAGACCAAGAAAAAATGACAGTTCCCCTATCATAGAGATTTCAAATTCAGACTACATGGCAGAAACAAACCATTGTACCAATGAAGCATTATTGCTTACGAAGATGATGTCATCTACATAGACTAACACAATGAGCAAATCACTAGCCTCTATTTTGATATATAGATTGTTGTCAATTGTTCCTCTCTTGAACCCTTTGTCTTGAAGATACTTATCCAGTCTATAATACCAGGCACAAGGAGCTTGTTTCAACCCATATAAGGCTTTCTTCAGCTTGCAGACAAAGTCAAGGTTATATGGAAGTTGGAAACCCTCTGGTTGTTCCATATAGACTTCTTATTTTAGATATCCATTTAGAAAATATGACTTGACATACATTTGATATAATTTAAACTGTTTATGAAATACATAGGCAAGAAACATTCTAATAGATTCTAATCTTGCTACGGTCGCAAATGTTTCATCAAAATCCAGTCATTCTATTTGATCATATCCTTTGCAGACCAATCTAGCCTTATTTCTTACAATATTTCCTTGCCCATCCATCTTGTTTTTGTAGACCCATTTGTATCGTATTACATTTTTATTTGTTGGCCTAGGAACGAGTTCCCAAGTGTCATTCTTTTCAATATGGTCCAGTTCCTCATTCATTGATTTTAACCAATTTTTGTCTTTACTGGTTTCATTAAAGTTCTTAGGTTCCACCATGGATATGAAGGCTATATGTGATTGCTCAATGTCTTTGATTATCCCTCTCCTGGTTTGTACACCTTTGTCTTTCTCACCAATTATCTAACTTCCAGGATGATTCTTTTGAGTAATTCTGAAGGAAGGATTTGATTATAATTGTTGTCCTGACTCTTCTTGTCTGGGTGTCTCTTCTCCACCTAATTCATCATCTTCTTGTGACTCTGAGAATTGTTGTTATTTATCTTCATTATTCTCATCATATTTTTCATCTGGCTTAGTGCTTATTCTCTATTGATCTTTTACATGAGCTTCTTCATCAATTCAAACATCAATACAATCTACTAATTTATGCATTCTTTTGTTAAAGCATATGTATCCTTTAATGTTCATTGAATATCCTAAGAAGATACCTTCATCAGCTCTACTATCAAATTTTCCCAGATGATCATCATTATTCTTGATGTAGCATTTACTTCCAAATACTTTGAAGTGCTTGATTGATGCAGGTCAACCAAACCACAACTCATATGGAGTTTTATCACTGTTCGGCCTTAGATGTGCTTTGTTTAGAATATGAATATTCGATTGAACAACCTCAACCCATAAGGTTTGTGAAATTTCCCTTTCACTCATCATAGCCCTTGTCATCTGCTAAACTGATCTATTTTGGCGTTCTACAAATTCATTTTGTTGAGGAGTACCTGGAATAGTATATTCTCTTTTAATTCCATGTATGTCATAGAATTCTTTGAAATCTCTTGATAGAAATTCTCCTCCCATGTCTGAGCGAATTTCCTTTAACTTCCTTCCTGTATGATTCTCAACTAACGCCTTAAACTTTTTGAACTTCTCAAATGCATCAGTTTTTTCTCTCAGAAAGGAAACCCACGTAAGTCTAGAGAGGTCATCAATGACTAGCATAAAGTAATGGTCTCCTCCATTTCATTCCTTTCGTGATGGTCCACACAGATCCATATGAGAAATTTGAAGTGGTTTCTATGAAGATGTGAAACTCTTCGATTTGAATTGAGCATGATTCAACTTCCCCATTTGACAAGATTCACATATAGAGTTATTAGACTTAGATATTCTTGGAAGGTCTTTCACAACACCTTCATTATCCAGTTTGACAATATGATCAAAATTCAGGTGTCCAAGCCTTTTGTTCCATAACCAACTTTCATCAAGTTTGCTTAAATGACATTTATCCTTATCTTCCTTCAGAACATATACATTGTTTTTAGTTCTAACCCATTTTTCAATCATCTCTCCTATGTTTACTATCTTTATTTTACAATTCTTGGCAGTGAAAGTGACTTCACATCCTCTGTCACATATCTGACTAAAACTAAAAATATTATGCTTTAAGCCATCAACAAATAATACATCTTGAGATTTTCTTCTTCCATTACTCAATCTTACTAGACCTTTACCTCTTATCTTTCCTCGAGCATCATTTCCAAATGTCACACTCCTGATTTATTTTCTTTGAGTAATAAGAACTTACTTTTGTCACCTGTCATATGACTAGAGCATCCATTGTCAATATATCAGATGTATTTTTGTCTTTGAGCTGACAACACTAATCCACACTTGTTATCTTCATTCTTCTTCCAAACCTTGACGTTTTCAAATCTGTGATTTGAATCTAGCTTATAGTTTTTTAAGCGACAGTTTGCAGCTTTATGTCCATAATTATGGCAAATGTAACATTTTGGTTCATTGAATAAAGGATCATAACGATTGTTATGTGTAATCTGCATCCGTTTCCCAACCATCACATTATTTGCAGTCTATGGTTGTTTATTACTTGGTTGTCTCATTCTTTGTTTTGGAAGATATTTATTCATTGGTTGTCTTGATTTCTCATGTCTAAATCTTAAAGAACAATTTACATCTTTGTGGCCAAAATTAGGGCAGTAAAAACAATATCCATAGAAAAAATCTTTGTACCTAGAAAATGGCTTTCTCCTTTGAGCAAGTCAATTTCTTCCATGCTGATGATTTCCTTGAGCAGAGGGTGTATTATTTCTTTGTTCTACATATTCAGTTCTAGTAGATTTTCCTTCACGCCTCCTTGGCGGTTGATTCTCTTCCTTTTTTCTGCAGGTTTGTTGTTGTCAATGGTTGTAGATTTGAAAAACTTGATGGATTCTTTGTTGTTTGGATGACCAATACTTGATCCCTCTTCATAACCCAAACCAATTTTCAACTTTGAATTCCTTTCTTGATTTAGAATGGAGGCTAATCCTTTTGAGGCTTTAATACCTGTCAGATTCTGATGATATAAGGCCTGGAATTTCTCTAGATCGTTTCTGATAATCACTACTTCAGCTTCCAATTTTTCACCCTTTGTTTCGAATTCCTTCAATTGTTGTTTGAGGATGTCTTCAATCTTTGTAGCTTCTTCTAACTTAACCATCAACAAAGAAATTTCTTCAGATGGTTCATTGCATGTTTTCTCATACCTGAGTAGTAACTATTTTTATTTTCTTTTCTTTGAGTCTATCAATATCTTCCATGGAACTGACAAGTTCTCCTTCAAGATCTACTACTGCTTCACAATCAGTGAAATCACTTCCTGTATCTATAGTTTTTAGATATTCTAAAGATATTAGCATGATATCATTTATTTTATGTTTAATAGAAGAGTCACTGTTTTCATCATCTGAGGGATCATCATCATTGTTTACACAAAGGCTTTTCTTCTTAAAATTATTCTCTTTATAGACGTTCTTGTGTTTTTGCTTCTCTTCATCGTCATATGTATGGTGCTTTCTTTTTTGAGGACACTTAGATGAAAAATGACCTATCTTACCACAGTTGAAACATTTGAAGGGCAATTTACCTTTGTATTTGCCTGATCCTTTCTTCAGTCTTCTCACAAAATTTTCTTCAATCTCATCTATATAGGAGTCTGTGTTTTTCTATACTTTAAAAGATGCCTCTCTTGTAGTGGATTTACCTTTGTGGATTCTCATTTGATAAGCAGTAAGGGTTCCAAGAAGTTGATCTAGTGTCAACGTTTTGAGATCAACTATTTCCTCTATAGAAGAGACCTTTGAGTTAAATCTATCAGGAAGAGGTCTTAATATTTTCTAGACTGGAAATGATTCATCAATCATTTCACCTAGGCCTTTCATAGTGTTGACAAGTTATTCTATATGTAAGAAGTACTTACTGATATTTTTTGTCTTCATCCATCTTTAACTGCTCAAATTTCAGTCTGTGAGTATGACGTTTTGCGTATTTCACCTTTTCATTACCTTCATAACTACTTATTAGCTTGTCCCACATAAATTTTGTTGAATCACAGTGCATGACTTTGACAAACTCGGCTCCAGCAAGTAAACTGAGGATGGCATTCATTGCTTTTGCATTAAATATAAACTCCAACTTATCATCCTTTGAGGCCAAGACTACAGGCTTCACATATCCCATTTCAACGACATCGCAAACATCAACACCCAAAGACATTAAATGTGTTTTCATTGTTATTTTCCAGAAGGCAAAGTTTGTTCCATCAAATAGAGGGGGTCTATTAGTTGAACTTCCATCATGACTAGTCATGTTCAATCTTATGGATCTACCTTTGATCAAAGGAACTGACTATGATATGCATTGTTGGAAATATAACTGAGAGGGGGGTGTGAATCAATTATGTATATAATCTTGAAACTTTTACTTTTATTTCCTCATTATTTCTAGATTATTATTTAATGTGTTGTCGATAACTTAACATGCATAGATATACAATATTTGATCAATCACACAGAATACATAAAGACACTGATTTTAATGAGGAAACCCATAAGGGTGAAAACCTCTTCTTCTTAGGATGTCAATCAAGCTCCAAATTTCATGTACATCACATTCTTTGAGATCCAACTCAAATATGAGGCTACAACCTCCGATAACAAGATGCAACTTGCAGAGAGCACCAAGTCTCAGATTTATCTAGCACCAACTCCCAGTTTTCTCTAGCACCCACTAGATGGAAGCACCAACTGCCAGAATATCTTCTAGCACCAACTAGAATTTAGAGGAATGCAATCCTCCCTAGCACCACCCTACCACCCTGATTGAATCTTACAAAACTTTACTTACTTTCTCTGTCTCTGATATGGTCTGTTATAGCTCCATGTCTCCTCTGCATGTTCCATCTTCTATTTCTCTGTTCTGCTTCTATACTCTGATCTTTCTCCCATTGCACAATATCTAATATGTTCATCTTCTCTTCTTCATTTATTTTCTATGTTGTCACTGCATGCTATACATTGCACCTATGATCTCCAGTTCAGGTCCTGTACTCAGTCATATTCTACCCACATGCCTAACTATCAAAAAAACAAACACTCTTCTTTTTTCTGCATTTTTTTCTCATCTCACGTGCTCTACCTGATCATCATTCAAAATTTTTGTTTTCCCTGGTGGTTATGTTGTATATGTTCATCATCAGTATTCGTTATCCAAACATTCTTTGACTTCTCTGGCAGTTATCCTCAACCTGTTCATCACTAGCGGTCGTTATCCTGAGATTCTTTGGCTTCTCTGGCAATCGCAATTCTTCATCTTCTGTGACAGTTATAGTCAGTCCTTTTGGCTTCTTTGGCTTCTAAGCCCCTTCCTTAATGTGACCACCGACAATTTCCATACACCTATTCAAAAGGTTCTTCAAGATCTTGGTCTAGCAAGTGATAGATCCTTCTTTCGATATGACCTTGGGCGATGAACTCATGTGACCACACGATTGAAGGTTCGTTAAAGGTGGGTTGAAACAAACTACGTTTATTCCCTCATTTTAACTCGAGCCTCCATGTGTCCTTTCTCTAAAATCGTGGTTTCGATTGCGGCCCACCTTCAGCTTTTTAAAATTTGGGCACCTTCAATCCACGCAATGTGACGGGACCGTCGATCTCACGATATTGACGGTGCTTCTAAAATGATGGATCAGATATAACCTTCTTAAATCGATGACTGTGATTTACTTTGTGATCTGGGCTCTAGGAGTTTCAAATCTTAAACCCTTATTTCCTCTGTATGCTAATATTTCAAAGTGGAAGATCTATTGACATGTGTCCCCCTCGAATTAATGGTCGAGATCTCCTTCGAGTCTCCTGACTCTGGAGATTTAAAATCTAAAATTCTCATTTCTTCTGACTGGATATCTTCTGAAATGGAATATCTACTGACATTTATTCTCTTTAATCCATCAACTATCCTCCACTCCGGGACTTCAGCCTTTTCGATTCTTTAATGTTTCATTTTTCTGTGAACGATTTCACTTGGAGTTAGTGATATATGACCAACACCCTCTTGCATGATCAACGATCATGAATGACTTCGGCACTTCAGGCTTTGGGAGTTTCAACTCCTATGCACTCGTTTCTCCCGGAGTTCTTTCACCCGAATGCATAATCTTCTAACACGTACCCCTCCTAGCGATCAACGACTAGGGTCTTCTTTGGGTCTTCGTTGTTCAGGACTTTGGGACTTTAGGATAATAGTTGCTTCATTCTCCTTCGGAGTGGTCACCAACTGAATAATTCATAGGCGGTGGAGACCTCTTGCTGTCAGTTAACACTTCCACTTATATTGTCCTTCCACTAAACTAGATCAACAGTTGAGAATGCACTTGAACTGATCTTCAGATTGGACGACTGAGAGTGACTTTGGACCTTCGTCCTTCAGGACTTCAAGGTTTTTGACATTTTTTGGTGATGAAATGCCCGAAGTAAATGTCCCGGAGTTATGTATCTTGCGTATGTCACTTGTTGACATGGCACGAGCCAAATTCCTCTTCACACTTGTCATCATCTGATTATGCCATGTGTAGTTTCTAACATGGTCTTCCACACGTTCCTGCTGACGTGGTATTCCACATTCCTTGCTGAGGTGGTTTGTTGATGTGGGTGAGACCTGTGGGTAGTGTAGTGGAGTTTGGAGGTAGAGCGCAGTAGTGGAGTGTGACGTGTAGCGGGTAGTGGAGTGTGACGTCGGATCACAAAGGTGGTAAGTATGAGTGGTTTGGTGGTTTTATCAGAAGGGGGGCCCGATTTGCAAAGAAGGTGACATGAATGAGGGTCCCACATGAAATACCACCAAATCAGACCCCCCCCCCCATGGTTAAAGGAAGAAATGTCGGGGGGTGTCCGATATGCACTGTTGACCCTAGATTTGAGTGCCCAATTATCTGCCACTAAGTTTAGAGTTCCCTTATTCTAACTTATATTTTCCTTCCACTTATTTCATTTCGATGGCTGATGAAAATTTGAGTGATCGATATCTTAGATATCAGCCCTTTCTTATCCTGTCCTTCCACCTAAATCAATCTGACGACTGACGAAATTTTGGATGATTAAATTATCAATTGTTCTGCCCCGCTTATCCTATCCTTCATTAATTCAATCTGACGGTTGTTGGTCCTCTGGATTGAGGATCCAATGACCAGTATCGCTCTTCCTCCTGAACTTTCGATCTCTCCGACTTAGAAGGATTTCTAAGTATTCACAGGTCACAAACTTTGCTCCTGCTATGAGACTGTCAATTGGACCTCGTATGGAAACCACTATCTCTTCTGAGCTTTCTCGTCTTCTGCGCTCTCGAGGTTTGGTTCGTTGTTGTTCTTTCCATCAATGACAAGCACATTCTTCCTATAAACATGCCAACATCATCTACTTTGAATGAGGTAAGACTTATATGTAATTGATCCCTTACTTTGTTCTAACAATTTTGTGAATCATTTCCACATCACATAAAGTTATAATTTTGACTCAGAGAAAAAGATATCACCTCTGTATTTTCTTATTATAAATTTCACTCAAAGTTGCATCTTAGAAAATTGAATGGAGAAGAAAGCACTATAAAAACATTTGTTTAATTTGAAGATGCCTGTTATCGCACGGTTTGTAGGAAAGGTCCAAGGGTTTGAGTCAGGGCTTGAAACCGGCGTAACAGGAGCTTCCCCACCCACTGTCACCTCGATGGGGAGCTCTTTCTATTTAGGAGGGCA
>SNQJ01S0092093.1:39668-50006 GCA_010110895.2 Picea sitchensis | reverse complement strand
TCTATTTATTTGTTTTTTAATGTAAATTAAAAAAAAAAAAAATTGTAAATAAATTTTCAAGGGACCATTTGGAGTCCAATTTTGGGTTGTTTATTTACATAGGGTTTTTTGGTCAATATCACAATTTCAATTAGGTCGCAAATAACTATGATTTTCACGTTTAGGAAAAAACATTTTTTTTACGTAGCATCACTTTTTGATTTAGGTGTTGATTTTAAGGTTTTTCTGAGCTACTATCTGAGTTTCGAAGGCCATGTTTGAAAAATGTTGTAATTTATGTTGTAATTTTGATCATGTTTAAAAAAATGGTGCTACTGGTAGCACTATTTTTTGATTTGGGGGTTGATTTTCATGTTTTTTACCCAAAAATATGGGTTTTAAGGGCTAGTTCTCGTTTTAAGGGCTAGTTCTCATTTTGAGGTCACAGTTCTCGTTAAGTCAGTAACTATGTTTTCAATGAATGTACACAAAACTAAAATCCAAAAATTGAACTCTCAACGAAAAATATAAATTTTAGAGGCGGGATGTGGAAAATGTTCTTCGATGGTGCTTCATCTTGGGAAGGAGAAGACACTGGAGTTCTATTTGTTACACCAAGTGATGAGTATTACATTCCTTTTTCGTATAGATTACAATGGGACATTGATTATACGAATAATGTGTGTGAATATGAAGCGCTAATTTTAGGATTTGAAGCTGCAAGAAAATTAAAAATTCAACATTTGATAGTTTATGGTGATGTTGAGCTCATTGTAAAAAAAATAAAACAACAGTATCAAGCTAAACATCCGAGAATGAGGTCTTATAGAAACTATGCTTTGGATCTCATAAACATTTTCTTCTTATCTTTTAACATTCATTTCATTCCTAGATCACATAATCAACAAGTTGATTCATTAGCTAAAGTTGCAACAACTTTTGTACCTCCCATTGTTTTGAACTTAAAATATCACATTGTTATGAATCATAAGCCTTCGATCCCAAACAATGTTCACCATTGGCAAGTGTTTGAGGATGATGAAAAAATCAAACAATTTATGGAAATGGTAGATGGATTTTTTGAGACTCACATCGATCAGGAAAATCAGAATGATCCTACTTAGATTATGCAAGAAGGAGAAAATCTAGAACAGTTCAAAGACAAAATCGCAAATCACAGAATGCTTGTACTAAAAAATTATCAAATTCCCAAAGTTCATATTCCACTAGAAAGGTTGTTTGACCAACATGACATACCACTAAAGACTACCCTGCAGCCTCAACCTAAAGAGGTTGAAGATTGTAATGTAGGAACAAATGAAAACCCTAAAATGGTCAAAATATCTAAATATCTTCCTATCAAAGTGAAAAATAAATATGGTGAGTTACTCAAACAATACTTGCATGGTCTTATGAAGTCTTAAAAACCTATGATACTTCTATTATCGAGCATAAAATTCCTTTAAAGCTAGGTATTAATCCTTTTAAGCAGAAACTTAGGCAAATAAATCCAATTCTTTTGTAGGTAATAGAAAGGGAGGTTAAAAAATTTCTTGAAGAAAAGATCATTTTTCCCCTCAGATACTCTAAATGGGTATCCAATTTGGTCCATGTCAGGAAGACAAATAGAGAGATAAGACTTTGTGTCGATTTTAGAAACCTAAATCGATCCTCTTTAAAAGATAATTACCCTCTCCCAAAAATGGATCACGTTCTTGAAAAGGTGGTAGGGGCTAATAGAATATATATGATTGATGGATTCTCTAGATACAATCATATTGTTGTTCACGAAGACGATAGAGAGACAACTCCATTTATGACTCCATGGGGGACCTTCATGTATGATAAAATACCTTTTGGTTTAATGAATGCAGGAGCAAATTTTATAGAGTAATGGATATAACATATGTTGGTGAGCATGATAAATTTTTTGTTATTTATCTGGATGATCTGACAGTTTTTTCTGACTCTAATACATAACACTTTCTTCACCTCAGACACACTTTTGACAAATGAAGAAAATTTGGTTTTTCACTAAACCCCAAGAAATCACATTTTTCTGTGCAGGAAGGTAAGCTTCTAGGGTATATCGTATCAATGGATGGAATAAAAGTTGATCCTAAAAGAGTTGAATCTATTGATCTAGTCAAGATTCCTAGAAATAGAAAAGAAATTCAATCTTTTTTTAGGAAAAATCAATTTCTTAAGGAGATTTATTCCTAATTTTGTTGGAATAGTTAAATTGATTACATATATGCTCAAGAGGGATAGTGAGGTAAAAATGGATTGTGGAAGCAAAAGAATCCTTCGAACATGTGAAGAAAGCCATAGGAGAAGCACCGGTACTGGTAAGTCCCAACTATACAAAGGGGTTTTTGATTTTCTCCTTTGCATATGAATATAATATCACAACAGTGCTCCTTCAGAAAAATGAAGAAGGATTCGAGCAACTAATCACCTTTTTCAGCAAAACCCTCAGAGATGCAGAGTTAAGATATGACACTCTAGAAAAGCAGGCTTATGCAATGGTGAAAGCACTTAAAGATTTTTGAACATATGTTTTACACTAAAAATTAATTTCCTACGTACCAACAAACGCAATTAAAAATACCTTGGTACAACCAGACAATGATGGAAGGAGAGGAAAATGGTTGGCTAAAATTCAAGAATTTTATTTAGAAGTTAAACTAACCAAACTTGTAAAGGGTCATGTTCTGGCAAGGCTGCTAGCTGAATCAAATTTCAAATCTCTTGGAATAAATCACTTTGAATATCATGATTATTTCTCAGATATAGAAGAAATTGATGATCAAGCACCTATCACTCAGATTGATGATAAGTTCTCCTCTTCATCCTTGTATAGTGACATAGTTTCATATCTTCTTACTTTGCAATGTTCAAATAATATGACTCATTCTAAGGAAAAAACATTGAAGTTACAGGAAATTAAATATTGCATCAACGATGCCAAGTTATATTGGAAGGGTCCTTTGGGTTTCTTGTTATACTGCCTTACAAAATAAAAAATAGAAGGTGTCATTGATGAATTCCATAAAGGGATATGTGGAGGACATCATGCTTGGAGAGAAACAACTTACAATATTTTAAGAGCAGTATATTATGGGCCGAAATTATTCACTTATGTAAATGCAAGGGTCAGAGCTTGAAATTCGTGCCAATTGTTTGCTAGTAAGAAAAATCTTCCCTCCTTACCTTTAATTCTAGTTAAAGTTGAAGCTCCTTTATAACAATGAGGCTTATATTTTATCGGAGAAACTCATCTGCAATAAAGTGCTCAACATAGTTGGATTTTAACTGCTACTGATTATTTTACTAAATGGGTTGAAGCTATTCCAACTCGGAACGCTACAGATTGAGTAGTAATAATTATTTTGGAAGAGAACATCCTAGCAAGATTTGGTTGTCCTAGGAAAATAGTCATTGATAATGTGCAGCCTTTTAAATCTATTGCAATGATCAATTTTTGTCAAAAATATAATATCATTCTAGGTCATTCTACAACTTACTATCCGCAAGGAAATGGGCCAGAAGAATCATCTAACAAGAGTTTGATGACTATAATCAAGAAGGGTTTGACAGAAAATAAAAAATCTTGGCATATGAATTTAAAATATGCCTTATGGGAAAAGAGAATCGACACCAAGAAATCCATAGGTATGTCTCCTTTCCAATTAGTTTATGGTACATATGTTATTATTCCTATTAATATTGTAACAGGTTCTTCCTGTGATAAAACTCAGGCAGGATGTGAATGAAGAACCCAACGATCTCACAAGAAGAATAAATCAAATCATTCAAGTACAAAAAATAGAGGAGAATTGGATGATAAGCTCCAAAAATACCAGGATAACATGAAAGCCATTTTTGATAAAAAAAATCTAAAGGCAAGGTTTTTCTTCCTGGCGACTTAGTCTTAAAATGGGAAGCTAGAAAATAAGATGCGGGAAAATATAGAAAGTTTGATCATCTCTAGTTCAGACCTTTTAAAATTGCAGCCTCTGAAGGGAGAAATCCGTTCTTTCTTGAAAATCTTAATGGAGAAATTCTTGAGGCCACTATTAATGGTCATTTCTTAAAACATGTTATGCAGTAGTTACTTTTTAGGTTTCATTGTATATATCAAATTGGATTGACATTGGCAATTTTAATTTTAATTTTTCATTTTCTTTTCTTGTAAATTATTTGAGCGATTATTGTAATAGATGTAAATATTTTCAGAATAAATCTTGCAGAATAGGAGGTGATGCGGTAGAAATAAATAACACTCATATTTCCCTCTTTCAGATTCTTCAAAATTAGGTGAGAAAGGAATGACATTCCTTGTTCAAAAAATTCAAAACAAAGACGGTATCAATTCCTTTTCTTCATTATGGTCTGAATAAAATATAACAATTTGATTGAAATAAATATGAAAGAAATGTTTCTCATAATAACATAATCACCTAATCAAAAAGACTAAAAATGTAGAAAATATATAAAATAAATAAATAAATATTTTTTTTTGAAAGAAGTATGAATAATTAAAATAAACACGAGACAAATTATTAAGAACACGTATCTAGTATACAAACTCATGTGAAAATAAAAAACTCCTTATTCAGATCATCTGAATTTTTGATACGTTCATTTCTTCCTTTTCCCTAGTTCTTTCCACCCCATATTTTCTTCATCTTTTCTCATCTTATTAACCTACATAGAAATAAGAAGACTTAGCCTGACGGTAAAAACTTAAAATCACATTTTCAAAACAATATTGGGCGATTTCTTTTACATTTCTTTGATTTTAATTGAAAAAGTATGTCTAGGCTAATTCTGATAATTTTAACTCTGATATCAGATTTTAAAAGATGAAGATTTCACTCAAGGTTTATCCCTGAAATGAATAAATTTCCTTAAACTAACCTATAGGTGAAGGTATTTTTAAAATCGGAAGTAAGCTAATCTCAGAGTATCCTAAAAAAAATTTGTAGATAGACCTTATTTTTCATTAAATATCTTAAACGAATATCATCCCTTGTATGTTACATACAAATTGATTTCCCCCACTTCAAAATATTAAATAAAAGATAAATGGTGAAAGAAAATTCAAAATTTAATTTCCTCCATCTTGTCCAAAAGAGATGATGAAAGGAAAATCATAAATTAATTGCCCTCATCTCAATTAAAATAAATTATTTTTATGAAGTGGTGAAAGGAAATTCAATGGGAAAAGTAGATAATTTAATCGAGGTACTGAATAGGCTTGCTGGAAGTGAAACAATATTTATGATATCTGTAAGGCTGTCATACACACCTATATCACATACTTTTTGTTCCAGTTCTCCTTCCGATGATATTTCTATATTGAACCAAATGGGATTCCCTAAAACAAACATGTTACATCTGTATAACCTTGAAGTGAGTAGATTCATTCGAAGTATGATATTTTTGTTAAAATTACTTTGATTATCTTAAACAAATCTGAAATCAATTTCAAGAAAAGAAAACACTATTATCGTGGATTGAGATTAATCACTAAGTGTGCTTTAAGGATTTTTTAGATTTGGTTAGTTTTATGTTTATATGTATGATTAATTCTAAATAAAACCAAAAACTATTTTTCAGAAAAATAAAGACAATAATGACTCCATTTACCCAATAAAGGCACCTAGTCTATTGTTCTTTCGTGCCTCACAGGGAGCCACAATCCCTAGATGGAGCCTATGTTAGAACACCTTAGAATTTTAAACATTTTGAATTTTGTAATCTTTTGGTTTTTACCTTTAAAAATAAAAATCACCAAAAAACTTAGGAGAATCGCTTTCAAATTTGAATAAATACATATTTGTTATTTATCAACAGGCGCTTACAATATCATCCATCAAAATTTTTGGCTAAATATGATCAAGTGGTTATCATGTTCTAGAATTCATAAAGTTGCGTGATTGTTAAGAATAAGTTTTCAACGGTTACTTCGAGACTTTACACTTCGGGAATATTTCTATCATCGTTTGAACGAAAACCCTAAAGTAACGAAGATCTGAAGTCTCGAAATCATTTTTCCATGAAAATCTGTTAAAAAGATCTATGGATGAGTCTCTGGACACCCGTCATAAAACTCTATCGTAGTCTGACACATGGCATGCATTTTTTAACATTTATATACAATCATTCACCTATACTTAGATGACACGTGTCATACATTTTTTCTTGAGACGTCATTAAAGGTGACATAATTATTTCCACGTCACTTCGGGAAAGTGTCCTTCGGGAGGAAAATCAACGAGTGAGTTCAAGACCACTGAAGCATCTAAACACTGAAGCACTTGTTGTCATAATGAATAAAAAAAAAATTAAAAAAGAAAAAAAAACATCAAAATAAGTTTAATTAATCATGATTTAATTTATTTAATCACTTCGCAAATTTGGTATTCATAGGATCACTATTATCCTACATACCAAACTCTCGAATATCGAATTCCTGAAGTACTTAAGGCTAAAAAGATTTCAAAATATGATTAATTAAAACATAAAACTATTAATTAGTGATTAGCTTCTCTGGAAATTCTTCTTTTAGAAAATTTCCATTGTTCTACTTTCAAAACCTTTGAATTCCAAACCACCAAAGATTAATTGCATTTATAGCTGGTTAAAGTTTGAAATATTTAGATAGATATCACGATGCTAGGTAATAAATTCCATTGATTTCTTGAATAAATGATTTGTCAATAGAATTAATTTGAAGATTATTAGACTTTATTATTTTCATGAATAAAAGAATTTTGAGCTTCAAATCATTCTATCATTTGCAATTGAATATTTTCAGTGATTGAAAGCTTATAAGTTTTTCTTATCACGGGAAGGTTAATTTCATTTTCTAAGAATTATGTCGCCACAGAAAGTAGGGAAGAAGTAGGAATCTTCAGCTGAGGACTCCAACCCTAACATTGATATTATTTTAGACACTATTTCATGAATTACCGACTCTATCAAGTCGTGGAAGCAGGTGTATGACATTCTGGAACATGAAATTATTCTCTGCCTTGATGATTCCACTGAAGAAGATGAAAAATCATTCTCGGATAAGCTCAGAATGGTGGCTCAATCGGAATTGCACAGAATCATTTCCCAACCAAATATTATGCCTTACAATGACATGATAAAATGGTCCCTGGATCATGTAGATATACCAACCCGAAGTATCTCCAATCACCAAAAGACTTATGTCGGCTTTTTTCGACCAGAAGACCTACGAGTAATGTATAAAATTTTCGTTGAACCAAAATACACTTATAATTCATATTATATTTTATATTTCAAGGAGAGGGAATGCATTGAATATGGTAGAACTTGTCATGATATAATTAAAACATGGTGGGGAAATCCAGCCAAGTTCAGAACTGATGCTCACGACATATATTCCACAACGTCTTTAGATGCCCACTTTTTATATATTTCCATGATGCTCTGTTGGTTATTTGGGAGGAAAAACCCTGCACATTTCACAGTGGAATGGGTATCTATAATTCATGAAGTTGTTGAAGGATATACTTTCAACTCGTAAAAAATGTTGTCAAATAAACTTGCTAAGGAGGTTGTCGAGTACCAATCTTTGAAGTCTAAGGGGAAACGAGATTCTTTTTACATGTCCACGTACAACATGGACACAATCTGCTTTATGACTCCATTTCCCCTCATGAATTGGAGCTCGAACCTAGCTTGTTCTGAATCCATACATTTTTATCATTCAAATTTTTGGGAGGAAAACTTAATTGGTTACATTAAGAATTGGAAATTCATCATCCTTTTTACAGTGGTAGCACCCATAATTTTATCCATCGCAAAATTTACCAAGAATTCATTTATTACATCTATGTCTTCAATAATTTTCAAATCATGATTGTCAATGGAGGTTCCATGAAATGTGGGGGATGTTGTGAAAATGTGCGGCTCCAAATTGATAATTATCACCTGAAATCCCATATGTTTGATATAGATATGGGTGGTTGTGACATTATTCTCAATGTAGAATGGTTACGCACTCTCGGCCCCATTCTCATGGATTTTAAGTAATTAACCATGCAATTCCAATAAGAGGGACAACAGTGTAAGTTCCAAGGAATCACAACAGCCTCCCCTGAGATCATCAGTTCCCATTAAATGGAAAATCTCCTAAAAAAGGATAATTATGGAATTATTTATGAACTCCACTCCATTCAAGCCATTGAGACACCCTCTATCCATACCAACCTCCAATATATCATCTCCTCACACCAAGTTGTTTTTACCACTCCCAAGGAACATCCCCCTTCCTTGGGCTTCCATGATCATTCCATTCCTCTCATATTAGGCATTCTTCCTCCCAATGTTCACCCTTATCATCATCCCTTTTCATATAAGAATGAAATTGATAAAATTGTTCATGAATTTCTAGAAGCGGGTGTTATATGTCCTAGTGCCAACCCATATTCTTATCCTATGCTCATGGTACTAAAGAAACAAGGAACTTGGTGAATGTGTCATGATTTTTGTGCCCTCAAAAAAATCATAATCAAAGACAAATTCCCCATTCCTATCATTGATGAAATCTTGGATGAATTGAGTGGTGCTCAGTAATTCACCAAACTTTATCTACATTATGTCTACCACTAGATATGTATAAAAGAAGAAGACATTTCCATGACTGCATTTATAACTCATGAGGGTCACTATGATTTCTTGGTAATTCTCTTTGTCCTATGCAATGCTCCCTCCACTTTCCAAAGTTTTATGAATCATGTATTCCTTCCTTTTCTCCATCATTTTGTCTTGGTTTCCTTTGATGATATTCTCATCTATAGTAAAACTTAGACAACACATCTCGACCATGTGGATCAAGTTCTCAATCTACTCTCTCAGCACCAATGTTTCCTCAAACAATATAAATGCGCCTTTGGAGCCTCATAAGTGGAGTACCTGGGTCATATTTCCAGCAAGAATGGTGTACAGGTGGATCCAAAAACAATTGAATCTATGAAAGATTGGCCTCACCCAAAAACTCTTAAGATATTGTGTGGTTTTCTTGGTTTAACAGGATATTATCAGAAGATTGTTCAGAATTATGGAAAAATTGCATCTCCTCCCACTGCTCTCCTTAAAAATAATTCTTTCACTTGGAATCCCTCTAATGATCACTCCTTCCAAGACTTGAAAGATGTTATGTGTTGAAAACCTACCCTAGCACTTCCAGACTTCACAAATAATTTCGTACTAGAATGTGATTCTTCCGGGAAAGGAATTGGGGTCATCCTCATCCAATATGGAAGGCCTTTGGCCTTCAATAGAAACAAAATTTCATAGATATATTTGGGCCAATCCATTATGAAAACGAAATTTAACTATTTTTCATGTTGTGGATCTCTCATGTCCTTATTTGTTAGGACATTTCTTCCAAATTAAAAATGATCATCAAAGTCTCAAATATTTTCTAGAATAATGGATTTATACCTGGAGCAACAAAAATGGGTGACCAAGCTATTTGCATATGATTATGAGATCATTTACAAGAAGGAAAAGGAAAATTTAGTTGTTGATGCTCTTTCTAGGAAGTATAAAAAAGAAGGGTCCCTTTTCTCCCTCTCCTTCATTGTACCATATTGGCTCCAATTTGTTTGTCATGAATGCTACAAGACCCCAAAATTTATGTCATGATCCACCAATTACAACATAATTCTCCACCTTCTCCAGGGTACTCATGTCACAATGAAGAGATTCACTACAAAGGAGAAATGTATTTAAGAAAAACTTACAACTTAAATCCATGGTGCTTTTTTAGATTCATGCTTCTGTTGGTTGTGGAGCCTGATTATCTTCCTGATTCAGAGGTCCTTGCTTTCAGCCATGTTTATACCTCATGAAGTATTTACACCCCAGAAGTATGTACACTCTTCGACGCGGGGGAGTGTAGAGGGGGGTACCCCCTCTGCGGGGTCCGGGGGGGCTATCCCCCTGGCTGGTGGGTCTGGGGGCAAGCGGGGGTTCGAGGGCGAAGCCCCCGAAGAAAAAATTGGCTTGTAAAAGTATATTTTAATTTCATTGTAAATCTGGACCGTTCATTATAAGGTCGCAGATCTAACAGTAGAGATTATGTTAGGGTTTTTTTCCCTAGAAGGAAACCCTCTTTTATGAGGGGAATGTATTGCGGCTATGTATGGTGGTGAATATTGTATTATGAGAGAGGAGACTGTGAGAGAAAGAAGACGAAGTTACAAGGGGTTTTGTTGTAGGTTGTATCCCTTCATTTGCTGGATAATAATAAAGGAAGGACCTGGCAATTTCTCTGGTGGACGTAGCCCACACTAGGTGAACCACGTAAATCTG
>SNQJ01S0092093.1:25224-39658 GCA_010110895.2 Picea sitchensis | reverse complement strand
ACTGTGAGAGAAAGAAGAGGAAGTTACAACGGGTTTTGCTGTAGGTTGTATCCCTTCATTTGTTGGATAATAATAAAGGAAGGACCTGGCAATTTCTCTGGTGGACGTAGCCCACACTGGGTAAACCACGTAAATATGTGTCTCTCTTGTATTGTGTGTCTTTTATGTTTTGTTTCTGCATTTGTTTTATTTTATTTCTCCGCGGTCTTGTTTTTCTAACAGATTCAACCACAACTAGGTATTCATGGTTTACCAAAACCTATGAACGAGACAACCATTATTTTTTTTGGGATGGTTTGAGGCATGATGTTTTCACTTTTGTGGTTTAATGTGAGGTCTATCAATGTAATAAAGTAGAAAAAGTCAAATATCTAGGCACTCTCCAACAACTTCCAATTCCCCCTGCTATTTGGAGATATATTTTTATGGATTTCATTATTGGATTACCTAAATTGAGAAATAAGTCAGTCATCATGCTGGTCTTCCATCATCTTTCCAAATATGCTCATTTATGTTCTCTTCAACACCCATTCACCTCATCCATAGTGGCTCAAATATTCATGGACAATATCTTTAATCTTCATGGAATGCCTCATTCTATTGTCTCTAACAGAGATCCCAATTTCACTAGCAATTTTTGGCAAGAATTGTTCAATCTATAGGGAACCCAATTGCATCTCAGCATAGCCTATCATCCACAAACTAATGGCCAAACTAAAGTTGTCAAAAATTATTTGGAAACATATTTGAGGTGTTTTGTATCTGAGAGGAAAAATTGGTGGGCTCGGTGATTACCCATATTTGAATTGTGGTACAACACATCTTACCATATAGCTAGTCACATGACCCCTTTTGAAGAAATATACAACCAAAATCCATCTTTGGTTCTCTCATACATACCAGGTGCTTAGAAGGTTTAGGAGGTTGAAAAAAATCTTACAGTATGAGAGGCTATTCTTCGTTCCCTTAAAGAAACTTTGGTCATGGCTCAAAATTGCATGAAGCAATAAGTAGATCAAGGTCATTTGGAACATCAATTTTCTAAAGGGGACTAGGTGTTTCTTCTACTGCAACCATAAGAATATTTCACTCAAATATGAACATTGTCTGAAACTTACTCCCAAATTTTATGGTCCTTATATAGTTCTCAAGCAAGTGGGATCGGTGGCCTACTAGCTAGATATACCCAGTGATTCTAAGATCCATCTTTTTTTTCATGTTTCATGCTTAAATAAGGTGATTGAAACTAAGTGTCAAATTCAAACCAATATCCTTGAGTTGGATGAAGAAGTTTCCATTTGGTTGGATCCACAAGAAGCATTGGACTAGCACGAGTGTCATCTCTGTCAGTGCACTATCAAGGAAGTGTTAGTACAATGGAAAGATACAACTCCAAAAGATGCCACCTAGGAGTCAACCACCATTCTACAACAATTTCCTCATCTCAAGCCTTGAGAACAAGGTTGTTTTTCAAGGGGGATGGAATGTTAGGGACCTAACCTCTCTAACCCCTCAGATAGGTAGAATAATATATTTTCCATGTATTAAAGATTGATATTAATAAGGCCTAGTAATAAGGAAAAACAAGTCAAATGTAAGAAGACCTAATAGAATATTCTACTTCTAGAAGGATCTTCCTCTATATTGTTCTTTTGGGTAGATATATTTAGTATAAATTGGAGTCAAGGGTATGATAAGTTTTTTCTTGATAATTATTGTAACATAGTGTTGTTATGTTGGAGGTTTCCCCCTCGAAGAGGCAAGCGAAAATAGTTGCCTATCAATAAAGGCATTATTTTGGTGTTGTGGTTTCATATACTATGTTGTTCTGATGTTTTTCTTTGTAGTATTTCTTTTTTCTGCTATTATAATAGATCTGGTAACTTACATGATCAAAATTTATTTATCACTAGAAGCACAGTAATATATCTCTTTCAATTCCAAGCAGGTTGCTCAATAGAGCTCTTTAAATCCAAACTATCATCAAATGTTGTGATATTTCTTAAAAGTTAGGGTTTGAAAATGAAAATATTCATTTTTCAAGATTGATATGAATCATTTCCAAAATAATGAATAGGGTCGAAGAAGATATTCAAAATTCTCATTATTTCGAGTTGCCAACATATCACATATTACTTTCAATAAAATAGCCATCCACATCCCAAAAAAACAATCAATGCATATTACTCCCAAAACAACCAGGAATCAAAACTGGATCACATTCATCCTTCATCATAGTTGGATATTTATCATCTTATTTAAGGATCATTAGGGTTGTCAATTTGGAGATATACAAAACTCTTCATGTAAGATCAAAGCATATTCTTTAACATGCAGGGATGTGAAACCCTAGGGAAGGCTAGGGTTTAGAAATAAAACATATTTCAACTTATTTCATTGATCAAGCATAGACATAATATGACTTTTTAAATCTTCAGCTTGAAACTAGACTGAAAATTTTCTTTTGTTCTAAAAATAATTTAATCGTCACCTGAGAAAACAATTCTACGAAAGGAAAATGTAATGGCGCAACCCAAAATAGATACAAAAGCCCATAACCCTAGCTCCAAGTAGAGGGTACTCCAATATGACATAGGATTCACTCAATAATAATGCTCGAATGACACCAATAGGTCATACGAAATCAATATGAAAGAATATAATATGACACATGCATTATGTTGGAAAGAAATTTTCACTTTTTTAACTTCTTCATACCACCTTTATATATATGAAATACCTAATATATAGGAAGGCATGGGACTATCATAGAACACGTAAGATCATGTTATGATGTTTAAGTAACACTTCATGTTGGATTGTTGTGGTATATCAACAAGAACCTTTTAAAAGTAAAGACCACCATATCAATTTGAACTTGAATATGCACTTTCTATGAGAACCTCAATATGATACCAACCTTTCAAAAACATTGATTATTAGCACACATTTTTATAGGATGACCATGCATTTTTTTTGTACATATCATGGAAAACAATCATATGTTTTCAATCACCATATATTGGAGAAACCTAAATGAATAATCAATATGCATCAAGATACCTCTAATAACTGTAGTAAAATCATATGTTTTCTTTCTTTTGCTAGGGGGTCCCACCTATAGCTAAGTATTTATAAGTAATAGATAATAAAAATTTCTACAAATAGTTCCTTGCAATCATTTGTAGGCTTGGTGGCCTAGTTGGAAATTTTATGAGTCAACACCCTCATTTTTTCTTGCTTTCCAAAAAGAGTAGACAAGGTGGTCCATATCTCATTCGGTGTTTTTCATGCATCGATGTTAAACCATAGGTCGGCATAAATAGACATGCATAGGAGAATGTGAGCCTCTTCCATGCAGTTGAAGTAATTGGATTTTTCCACTACTAAGGTGGGTTATTCTTATGTAGCCATTATTATTTGATGCAAGCCTTTACCCCTGAGTAGGTGTATAACTCTTTGCTTCCAATTGAAATAGTTATATGGCACTAGAATTGTGGATGTAGGAAATTCCATTTTTCCTACTAATTTGTTACTTCTTTGGTACCTGCAAATGAATGTTGGTGATAATCCTTGCTAGAGGACTATGGAATCTGATACCATGTATATTTTATGAGATACCTACAGAGACGATATAGATAAAAATAAAGCATACATAACTTGCAATTGTGTGAAGAGAAGAGACAAAAATGGAGGAAAGAATGAAAAAAATCCTATTAACAAAAAGAGAGAAATGATAGAATACAAGTGATATACTTTGTATCAAACAAATAAATCACCACAGTAGTCAACTAATTTACATTAGGAGTGTTGTAGAGATATATGACATACACTAGTAGTCACTGGAGTGAACTTCCACATAGTCCTAGTTAACTGGTCATGCAGTCATTAGTTAACTAGACAAACTGGAGTGAAATGAAGAGGATATGACTCATAGATGTGGAATGTTCCTTATCGGTGATGATCCCAATGCAAGTGTGCATTACTGGTGATGATCCCAAGGTTAACATGCCACACTTGGTGATAAAACCAAAGTTGACATCCAACACTTCACTCAACTGATATAACTGGATGGTAATTGAGAGTTGACTCAAGGGTATGTGGCACCCTTTTCTAGGGGATAATATCTCAGACTAAGGGACCCTCAAGATATCCAAATAAATTTAGGAAAATAAAATGAAAGGAAAATGCTAGGTGTGTGTAATATCTCCAACATGTAATATAAAATAGAAGATTCCAGTAAAGTACTTACAAGCAAGGGGATACTCGAAGGCATTACATATATCAAATCATAAATAATATAAATGATTATCATATTATTAAAACTATTTTGTTCATCCAACCAAACTCAAAGAACAACTCAAAAAATTCAAGTCATAACCACTTCTTTGCAAACATAATCTCAACACAAGCACATTCAAATGATAATGTCATTTTTAACAAGACAAACACATTCAAATGATAATGTCATTTTTAACAAGACTACTCTTGAGGTGTGGTGTTTCATCATTGTGAGATTTGCATTATTTGATATCAAGTGTATATAGTGAACTTCCACACATACAAAACACTATTAATTCAGGTCAATTAAGAACCCCACTATATGATATGTACATGACTATCATGGAAATTCCACTTGAGCAATTTATCACAATAGATCTTAGAAGTTTTTGCAAACTCTTTGTTATGTAGTTATTTAATTTATCCATATTTAATATTACTAGCTTAGCACACAAACTACCAAAATAAGTTGAGATCAACATAAAAGAAAGATTAAAAAATTATCACACCATCCACAAAATGAACAAAAGTTGTACCTTGGGAAACCCAGCCGGAATATGAGGATTATGCCTTATTCTTTTCCTCTCAGATATAAAATAAAAATACAAAGAAAAGTGAACTAACTATGGAGTTTCCATTGACATGGTTCCATGTATGGCTTCTACAAGGTCTTATACATCCCCTATTATACTCTAATATCGCACTCTCTTTCTCTGATTTACTATCAAATAGTAATCCATACAAGATAAATGGAACCCCTTCCTTTCCTAGTGGTCTAGTATTTAACAATGTCTTGATAGTTTTCTAGGCTTAGGGTTAGGGTCTTTTGATGCCTCAACTACACATTAGGGTTAGGTATTTTGACTCTCTAGAATATTCTTGAAATTCCATACATGACTAGATCCACATGTGTGAGAAATAGGATATGACACAACATCCGCTTGGTATCAAGGTTGCCAACATGATAGGTTAACTTACAAGAAGCATAACATCCTCATATAAAATCTGATTAAGGTCATCTTTGTGTCGTTGGAAATATCTCAATGTGTATAACAATGGAAAGAGGATAGAAAATTTTCCAACAAATTTTCGACCCTAGAAAATGTCATTTAATGCCTCAAATAAGATCTAGAATTTGTTTTACCCCAAATCACCAAAATTGTACTCGCCCTTGAAAATGGCCCTTCAAGCCAATAGCTCCAATTTTTGCAAGTAGAAAGTACAAAAATAGATGAAATTTTTACAGTAATCCATTTGGATCACCATATCTTCTACATTCATCCTCATTCAAATGAAACTAATGAATCATTTACCACTTAGTCAATTGAGGCCATTTTCATGAAAGAGGCAAGATTGAATAATGAGTGAGTTATAACTTATCTATTCTTTTGATGAAAACCAATACCTAAAGAAAATTAGGATGATATAAATTAGCAAGAAAGGATCATCCCAATCATCAACCATGTATTTCAATGAAGTAGTTGTTATCTCCTAAAACAGCACTGTCATTTTGTCAAATTTTAGGCGATAGGAAGAGGTCCACAAATTTGTTTCTAAATTTTTTTAGGTGAGTTAGATGGTCTACTTTCTGAAAATAAACTTGGAACAAGATTTGGATTTGGTCTTCTCAATCAAAAGCGAGAATCTCAGGTTTCGGTGGTTTAGGCAGGCCTGAAAAGAGCTCATTAACCACTGAAAGCAGATCTTTCGGTAGTTAACAGGCTAAATTCGGGGGCCAGTTAACCACCAAAAGTGCAGGTTTTCCAGAAGAAAAATGCCTTAGGAAAAATCATTTTTCTAAGCTGTGGAAAGTCCGTTTCGCACGCTCAAATAGTCGATTGACAACTATACATCCTAATCTTTACAATGGTGCTTTCATATCTGAATTTAGAGCTCAGGAAGGAATTCAAAAGTTCCCCGCAAGATCAGGTGTCGGTTGGCAAATTTTGTAAATGTAGAGGTTTGATAAATGCATGCACAACTGGATTTGTAAGTGTTTGAAAGATGGTATCATTACATTTGATCAGATTTTTATACTTTGTAGTACTTGCAAACCTCCATTTGTTATTTCAACTTGAAACCATAGAATACACATAAATCTATGAGGTGATTGCTTGCTTAATTGTTTTGATTAGTCACATGTCAATATGTCAAAGCCATACGCGTCGAGTAGATAGAGGAAGTATTCAGCTGTTTGCAAATATCGAAAGATGCACAGGTGTATCTTTGATGGAAGTCATTTATCAAGGTAACTATACAGGAAGGAGTTATGTATCCCTCATACAGAATACAAAGGAAAAGTGCAAAGTATGGAAAGACCTCCAATGATCCTTATTCAAAATTATGGAATGTCACAGGTTGATGAAGATAGTTATCAGAACACTAGCTATAACTAATTATACAGCCAACATGTAGACAAAGTACTTAAAGGAGCTTGGTCACTCATACCTTACTTATACTCTGTTTTTGCCTAAAAGAATAAGAGCATATATATAGACTTGGGTAGCAGACTCTTTCCAGTAGTCAGACGACATTAAGGACTTTCGGTGACCTAATCAACATTTCAGCTAATTTGCAAAACTTCAAGGCAAGAGATCTAGATAAAGCAAAGATATTTTGCAATAGTCCATAGGACATCTACAGATAGAAAAAGAAGCCAGGTAGTTCAGTTTTGCAATTCTGAAAATTTTCAGAAAGTTACAGGATTCGGTAGTTAACAGGCCCAAATTTTGCCTCTCTTAAGTACCGAAAGCAGGACTTTTCTGTAGTTAACAGGCCCTCTTAACTACCAAAACCTGTATATGGCAGCGAGGTCATATTTTTGCCCAGATTTGACTTTTTCTCAACCAAATATTTCGAGGTTGGTTTCTAAAGATGCATAATAATTAAATGCATCAGATTTAAAGTTTTATCTTGATGTATTTAATGTTTAAGAAGGTGGAAAAGCGAAAATGGTGACCTAGTTGATGAGCAAAAAAACTGTCTTTTTGACAAAGGTGGCAAATTCGAATTTCCTATGAGGATTCATCAGCCTTGGAAGGATTTCTACATATATCGAAGAGTTTGGAGGATATCAAGGCTATCAAGATAGAGTTTGACACCTAAGATAGGATATTTTGTTTTGACTTTCCATTTTTAGAATTCTAGATCCATTTTTACAGGATCTCATCCTACACTTGTTTGGTTTGGCTATTTTTAGTAAATCTGATCCATCTTTCAAGGATCTAGATTTCATCTCGTAAGGCTATAAAGCCAAAGACGTTTGAAGCACCAAGGGGTTCAATCTTGGATACATTTGTCCCATGTACTTAGACTCTTATCTTGATATGAATCACAGTCTTCTTTTGCTACCAATGTCAGATTTGCTCATGTGTTAAATTGCTCTGTAATTTGATTCAATTTAGCTCAACTATTAAGAACTGTTATCTTCTTATTGAGCTCATGAATTTGAATTGAATAATATCTTACTATATTGTATGACCCTGCATGTTAATGTACTTGGTTATCTTGAATAGTGTTCTTCATACCCCATTCCAATTACTCTATCTGATTATTGGTTTCTAAAATCACTGGCTCATTTGAGTGCATGATAAGTTGTTCTTCTCATTAAGCCCTTGAGTTATCCCATTGATCCGCATACTTTGATTATCAATTTATTAAGTTACCAAGCATTTTTAGCCTACAACCCTAAGGAGTTTCTTGGAGGTCTAACAAATTGGCGTTGTTTCCGGGGAGAGGATATTGAAGCTCATCTTCCCTGGGAGACGACATAGATCCATCTTTGATGATAGACAAAGCCTGGACATCATTTGGTTGTAATCATCCATCTGGAAACTCCATGAAGGACGAATTCAGTGGTGACTCCATTGAAGAACTGTGTCTCCAAAAAGAAGATCATCAAAAGAGGAAGAGTTGTACAAAGGAAAACTTCCAGAGTAACAAGGACATCTAGATCAGATATCTCAAGAGGTATTACTTCTTTATTTGTACCTAGAACACCTTCCATTAAGTCTACTTCGGGTGAATCTTCTTCTTTTCAGAAAATTGTATTTGAATCAGAGGATTTAAAAGGTGATGAACCTTCTATAGATTCTATTGTTATAAATCCTTTTCCTAAGAATTTTTCTATACATAGGTTAGGGAAAGAGGCTGAAATATCTACCCCAGAAGAGGATTGTTCCTCTTTTCTGAATTCTTTGCAAACAAAACCATAAAATATCTATACCTATACCCATACCAGTCTTCCTATGATAGAGTCTATTCTGCAAAATCTGTTTGTTAAAGAAGAAGAAAACCTAGCCCTTCTACTAGGACAGTTTTACAAAGCTTCTAATTTCCCTGATCCATCTGAATTTACAAAGACTTCACTGGGGAGAATCCAGTCGACAGAAGATGAAGAGGCTGAAGTTTGGATCCAGATATCAGTTTATCAGTTTGCTTCATGAACTATTGTATTTCTTTATCATCTCTTTCATGCTTTTTCCTTCGCATGTTAAGAGAATTATTTTTTGTTTTGTATATTCGGAAACTTATCATTCTTCTTGTATATATACCACACTAGAAGAGGAAAGCTTGCAACCTGCTTGCATTGTAGAAGTAGATTCAACAAATTTACCTCATCCCATTCATAAAGACATGCACTGTATTCAAATTCCTTTTGAATCTAATCAGCCATATAACTCTGTAGAGATTGAAATTCATTCTAAACCTACTCAGACTTCAGTACTTGCTGTCATTACTGCTAAAACGTTTCATCAACCTATTATCCCTCACGAGCAACCCACTTATTTTCAAACCAAGATCATGATGAAGATGTTTAAACCTTTAAGGCTTCCCTATCCCCTTCATCCTTATCCTCTTGAATATTATGAATATCTTCCCCAGTTTTCTGGAGAGAATCAAGTTTCAGCTGAGAGGCACTTGGAATTCTTTGATAATTTTGTTGATCGTTTTCAGATTATACATGAAGCTGTAATCATGAGATTTTTCTCTAAATCTCTAATCAAAGATGTTGTTGCATGGTTCAAGGGTCTAAGAGATGATTCTATTGTCTCTTGGATCGAGTTCTCTTATGCTTTTGTGAAGTACTGGGGTCAGTACAAATCACTAGATTCATACCTTGCTGATTTTTATGCTTTGAAGAGAGAATAGGGTGATGCTTTGTCTATCTTCAATCGAAGATTTTACAGCATCTACCATGACATGCCTTTGAAGATCCGGCCTACAGAGACAGATGCCATGATACATTATGTTATGTGTCTTCATTCAGAACTTGCCCTTCTTCTGCTAGAAAGGAAGTCTTCATTCTTAACTCAGTTGTTTGAAGATGCTCACGAGGTAGAAGAGAACATTTCTGCTGCCAAGTGGACTTATAAGCTATCATATTCTGAAAATTTGTATTCTTATGAGCATGAGAACTGTCAGCATGTTTCCATTTTGGATCAAGAAGAAAGTAATTATGGTTCAAATTTTGAACATGGAGATTATGAATGTAAAGAAGTTTGTGAACAACAACGAGTATGTGAATCTATTTCAGATTCAAGCCAAAGTTTTTCAGTATTTGTTGAGTGTTCTAGAAACATGTATGAGTCAGAATGTTATGATCAGTTTGCTAACCATGATGAGCCTATGGTAACCAATGATTGCATAAACAATTATATTTTTTCAGCTGATCTTTATTCATATGATCTTGACATTGTTTCATCATCATGATCTGACCATTTTTCTGAAGAGAAATTCATTATGATTAATGATCACAAGTTAATCTCAAGAGAACTATAAGGTGACCAGTCTTCTAGCAAAGGAATAGTCACGGACGAGCGGGAGGCTGCTATAGATGTACAGTTTTTTCCCGAGGATCAGTATGTTTCTGATCTCTGTTTCCAAGACCCGGTGGCAGCCTTCATGGAATCATACATTTCAGGGAACTCGAAAATTTCAGATTTCTTCAGCTCTCTCATGTTTATGGGTTAGTATAGTTTCCTGAATGAGTTTTATTTACTATTGTTACATCTCCAACATCAATTTTTGAGTAGTGACAGAGACAAGGTTTCTTCAGTTTTGAAGTTACTTGGATGGTTATTATGGAAGTCAACATTTACTTAACCAAGAGGCAGTATGGTTGGCTAGTGTAGGAGTAGATAGAAGAATAAGCTCTTCATATGAGCACTTAGATTGTTTTCATATTTTGGTTGAATAAGCAGACAGGCTACAAACAAGCTACAGGCAAGCTGTAGGTTTGCAGAGGAACAGTTTCACAGGCCACATGACTCCATAGCCCAAAAGATAAGGTGACTGGAACTACTTGCTCTTGGAACCTCAGTGGGAGGATTCCATCCCCGAGTAGGAGCCATATGTTATCTCCTAAAATAGAACTGTCATTTTGTCAAATTTTAGGTGATAGGAAGAGGTCCAAAAATTCGTTTCTAAATTTTTTTAGGTGTGTTAGATGGTCTACTTTCTGAAAATAAACTTGGAACAAGCATTGGATTTGGTCTTCTCAAGAAAAAGTGAGAATCTCATGTTTCGGTGGTTTAGGCGGGCCTGAAAAGAGCTTAATAAGCACCAAAAGAAGATCTTTCGGTAGTTAACAGGTTAAATTCGGGGGCCAGTTAACCACCGAAAGTGCAAGTTTTCCAAAAAAAAACTTCCTTGGGAAACATCATTTTTCTCAGCCGTGGAAAGTCTGTTTCTCACGCTCAAATAGTCGATTGACAACTATACATCCTAATATTTACAATGGTACTTTCAGATCTGAATTTAGAACTCAGGAAGGTAGTCAAAAGTTCCCCGTAAGATCAGGTGTCGGTTGGAAAACTTTGTAAATGCAGAGGTTTGATAAATGCATGCACCACTGGATTTGTAAGTATTTGAAAGATGGTATCATTACATTTGATCAGATTTTTATACTTTGTAGTACTTCCAAACCTCCATTTGTTATTTCAACTTGAAACCATGTCATACACAGAAATCTATGAGGTGATTTCTTGCTTAATTTTTTTGATTAGTCACATGTTAATATGTCAAATCCATACGCGTCGAGCAGATATAGGAAGTATTCAGATGTTTGCAAATATCGAAAGATGCACATGTGTATATTTGATGGCAGTCATTTATCAAGGTAACTATACAGGAAGGAGTTATGTATCCCTCATATATAATACAAAGGAAAAGTGCAAAGTATGGAAAGACCTCCAATGATCCTTATTCAAAATTCTGGAATGTCACAGGTTGATGAAGATAGTTATCATAACACTAGCTATAGATAATTATACAGCCAACATGTAGACAAAGTACTTAAAGGATCTTGGTCACTCATACCTTACTTATACTCTGGTTTTTCCTAAAAGAATAAGAGCATACATATAGACTTGGGTAGCAGACTCTTTCCATCAGTCAAACGACATTAAGGACTTTGGGTGACCTAATCAACATTTCAGCTAATTTGCAAAACTTCAAGGAAAGAGATCTAGATAAAGAAAATATATTTTGCAACAGTCGAGAGGACATCTACAGATAACAGAAGAAGCTAGGTAGTTCAGTTTTTGCAATTCTGAATATTTTCATAAAGTTACAGGATTCGGTAGTTAACAGGCCCAAATTTTGCCTCTCTTAACTACTGAAACCTGTACATGGTAGCGAGGTCATATTTTTGCCTAGATTTGACTTTTTCTCAACCAAATATTTTGAGGTTGGTTTACAAGGATGCATAATAATTAAATACATCATATTTAAGGTTTTATATTGATGTATTTAATGTTTAAGAAGGTGGAAAATTGAAGAGGGTGACCTAGTTGATGAGCAAAAAAACTGTCTTTTTGACAAAGGTGGCAAATTCGAATTTCCTATGAGGATTCATCAGCCTTGGAAGGCTTTCTACATCTGTCTAAGAGTTTGGAGGATATAAAGGCTATCAAGATAGAGTTTGACACCTAAGATAGGATATTTTGTTTTGAATTTCCATTTTTAGAATTCTTGATCCATTTTTATAGGATCTCATCCTACACTTGTTTGGTTTGGCTATTTTTAGCAAATCTGATCCATCTTTCAAGGATCTAGATTTCATCTTGTAAGGCTATAAATCCAAAGACATTTGAAGCACCAAGGGGTTCAATCTTGGAAACATTTGTCTCATGTACTTAGACTCTTATCTTGATATGAATCACAGTCTTCTTTTGCTACCAATGTCAGATTTTCTCATGTGTTAAATTGCTCTGTAATTTGATTCAATTTAGCCCAGCTATTAAGAACTGTTATCTTCTTATTTAGCTCATGAATTTGAATTGAATAATCTCTTACTATCTTGTATGACCCTACATGTTAATGTACTTGGTTATCTTGAATAGTGTTCTTCATACCCCATTCCAATTACTCTATCTGATTATTGGTTTCTAAAAGCACTGGTTCATTTGAATGCATGATAAGTTGTTCTTCTCATTAAGCCCTTGAGTTATCCCATTGATCCACATACTTTGATTATCAATTTCTTAAGTTACCAAGCATTCTTAGCCTACAACCCTAAGGAGTTTCTTGGAGGTCTAAAAATAGTAATATCCAAAACATATCTAGCCATAATGAACTATCTCTCCATATCCAAATAGTCAAGGAGATCATTCACTGCAATCAGAAGATAAAGTCATTTAGGAAAATAAAATAAGAGAGTAGTAAGTACCATGAGTTAACCACTCAATAAGACACCCCAGATTCGTATTTTTGAATGGAACAAAATGAAATATAGATATATAAAAAAGACACAGAGATACAAATAAACTTGGATTCTATTAATAAATGGAAAATGTTGAAACTATAAAAATGTAGAAGGAAACAAGCTTGCTCGAATGGTGGTAGCTTATATCTGAGAAGATATGCGGTGGATATGCATGTTTGCAAGAATATTATTACAATGAGGCTCTAAAGGCCTTTTTTAACATAGATCATAAATGAGGAAAACCTAAATATCCAAAACTGTAACCCCAAAAGATGAAATGCCAAAAGGTTTGTGGGCCCCGATGGGGTAGTTGACATGTCAAGTAACCAAGGGCATAACGTTTTCATACAATATTTGTTTGGGGCATTCAATGCCTCATCAAAAAGGTATAACCAAGAATTACAACTTCGAATAGGGGTTAAGGAATGTTGTTGGAAGCCCTTGGCCTCCCAAAATTCCAAAAAAGGGCCTCAAAATGACCCTGAAATTTTGGGACCCAAAAAACTGTAAAAAAACTATCAAAATGGAAAATGTTTCTTTGAGTCACTAAAATAGGTGGAAGGACACCGATATCCACCTCGATAATTCCTACCCACATAGGAAGCAATGTTATCCATTGCGTTGAGTTCCCCCATCAAATGGGGAAACTTCTGTTGAGCTTGGCCCCACGTGAGCCACTTGCCTTGGTGCAGGAATTTCCCTGCTTTGACAACTCGATAAAGTTGTATCCTCTATTGGTGATTTCCCTTAACCTGAGTGTCCACAATTTGATCAATGGATGCATGTTACATGCATTCATGGTTGATATTTTTTGGCATCAACTTCTTTTCTATCTCTGATGTGTCTAATAATGGTGGGAGGTATGGCCAAAGGAGGTCCATGTTGAACATTAGGTGCAAGCGAAGGAAGGGAGGAATACCCAGCTCAAAGGCATTGTTACCCATATCCTTGGTGAGGGTGTAAGGTCCATAGAGAAGTAGATGAAGCTTCCAATGGGGTCTTGTAAGGTGTTCTTTATGAAAATGAAGATAAAACTTTTCTCCAACCTCAAACTTGTGTGGCACCTCGTGTTGATCATGGCGTTGGTTGTACTCAGCATTGGATTTATGTAAAATATCATGGACCTATTGGTGGATGTGTTGAATCCATTCAATAAAATTAGTGGCTTTGTTGACCTCATATTGAGCATAAGAAGATTATTTGATCTGGATTTTATGAGCAGAACAAAATGAATACAGATTATTAACATATTATTAGCACAAAATTATAGAGATACAGTAAAATTGGTTTTCTATTCAATAATGAAACAAGATGAAACTGTAAAATGCAGCAGAAACAAGCTTGCTGGAATGGTGGCGGCTTATCTCTGAGAAGAGATGTGACGGTTGTGCTCATTCGCAAGAAGAAAATTACAATGAGGCTCTAAAGGCCTTTTTACAATAAACA
>SNQJ01S0092092.1:0-32528 GCA_010110895.2 Picea sitchensis | reverse complement strand
GTCAGTGATGAAACCCAAAACCTTTACCAAACCCTTTGTACCACATAGAGACAAGGATCAAAATAGTCCTCAAAGGGAATGGAATGGTAAGCACAAGCTGGATGATGACACGAGACGAGAGTTGATGAGGAAGAATCATTGCTTCTCTTCGATATACCCTTGGGTCCCAGGGCATAGATGCATGGGAAAGGGACAGATCCACTACATTGAAGTGGAATCAGGTAGTGAGGAGGAGGATGAGGATATTGGGGCACGTGAAGAAAATGATTTAGAGGATGAGACCACACATGAGCCAGAGAAGCAATCGAAGAAACCTTAAATACCAGCAGGGGCACATCCCAAGGAGGAGACAAAACCTCGTAGAGAGGTGAAAGGGGGAACCATAGCCACCCTTTCAGGATTACCTAGGTACAACACTCTCATGCTCAAGGACCTTGTACAGGGGTAGCGCATGACCGTTTTAGTTGATGGTGGGGCCACCCACAATTTCATAGACGCGTCCTTAGTAGCCAGAGGGGGTTAAACACTAAGAAGTTTGAGGGATTCCACATCACAGTGGCAGATGAATACACGATGAAATTTTTGGACATGATCCCAAACCTAGAGGTCAAACTAGGCAACTACACCTTAACAACCACTTTCTATGTAGTTGACCTGTCATATACAAATGCAGTATTGGGGGTATAGTGGTTATATTCATTAGGGGAGATTGGGTTCAACTATTAGACGTTTAACATGAGCTTCAGTGATTCTAGTGGATCAAGAGTGGTACTAAGAGGCATCTCTACAGGAGCACCACGAGAAGTATCAAAAACACATATGGAGAGGATCTTCCGTCACGGTGATCTGGCCTATGCAGCAGAGTGTTTGATCACCACAAAAAAGGATTCAAAGGGCAGAGAGAAGTACCATCCACATATCATAGATAATTTGAGCTAGTATGAGCCAATGTTTGGGCCGATACCACCAGGGAGACCTAGATATAGAGGATTTGTGAACACAATCAAGTTGGAGGTAGGGGCTACACGAGTGATCACTACGCCTTATAGGCATCTCAAGAGGTTAAAGGAAAATATTGAGAAAGAAATCAAAGAATTTCTTGCGATGGGGCACATCAGGCCCAACTCGAGTCCTTTTGCCTCTTCATTTGTTCTGGTACTGAATAAATATGGAACATTGCGAGTGTGCATTGACTACAGAGCTCTCAACAAGAAAACGATCAAGAATAGGTACCCATTCTGCGCATATATGAGTTGATGGACGAGTTGCATGGGGAATGTTTCTTTAGCAAGATCGATCTGTGATCTGGGTATCATCAGATAAGAATCATGGAGCAGGATATAGAGAAGACCGCATTCATATGCCACTTCGGACATTTTGAGTTCTTGGCCATGCCATTTGGGTTGACCAATGCACTGACCCCTTTCCATTCTTGCATGAACCACATCTTCAGAGGGAAGTTGAGGAAATAAATTTTGGTGTTCCTCGATGATATATTGATATACAATAGGACATGGGATGAGCATTTGGAACATATGGAGGAGGTCTTAAGCATTATGCAGGCACAGTCATTATATGCTAAGGAATCCAAATGTGAGTTTGGCAGGAGAGAAATATTGTACTTGGGGCATATCATTAGTGAGAAGGGATTACAGGGTCAGCAGGAGAAGATCAGGGCCATTCTGAATTGGCCAACACCCAAGAGCCTCACATAGTTGAAGGGATTCTTTGGGTTATGCAGTTACTACATGCGGTTCATCAAGGGATTTTCACAGTTGAGATCACCACTCACATACTTGACCAAGAAGGGTGTTTTTCATTGGATAGAGGAGTCACAAAAGACATTTGATAAAATGAAGGAGGTTATGAGCACATGCCTTGTTCTAGCCCTTCCATACTTCTCGCAACTGTTTGTCTTAGAGTGCAACGCATTAGGGGAGGGGATTGGAGAAGTTTTAATCCAGGGATGCCATCCCATTGTGTTCGAGAGAAGGAAGCTCAATGAGTTGAAATGAGTCTAATCTATTTACAACAAGTAAATGCTAGAAATCATGCATGCCTTAAAAAAATTTAGGCAGTATCTAGTGGGTAGCATATTTGTAGTGAAGATTGATCACAATAGTCTCAATTATTTCCTCGATCAGAAAGACCTCAGTGAGAGACATTAGAAATGGGTCTCGAAGATACAAGCCTTTGACTTTGAAATTGAGTATGTCAAGGGGAATAGGAATTTCATAGCATGTGCCTTGTCCAGGAGGCCACCGGGGTGTTCAATGATGGACATTTGCACAGATTGGAAAACACATTTTTTGGTGGAATAATCCAAACAAAAAAAAATCTTGTGAGGTGATGGATGGATAGGTGGAGGATGATAGGTACTAGGTTCTATATGATGTCATTTTCTACATGGACCAGATCTATTTGGTTCCAAAACATACCCTAAAAGGGAAAATTATGAATATGTTTCATGATTTGCCTACAACGGGACATCAGGGGTACTTCAAAATGTATAGGCATATGAGGGAGAGAATCTCATGGAAGGGTTTCAAGGATGATATACTGAAACACATCGGGGAGTGCATGACTTGTCAGTAGAACAAGTTCGATCAAACACACCCTGTGGGGTTTCTTCAGCCTCTACCCATTCCGGAGCATAAATGGGAGAGCATTTCTATGGACTTCATTACAGGCCTTCCTCAAGTGCAGGGAAGGGACTGTATATTTGTGGTGGTTGACAGTTTGACAAAAATTTTCACATTTCTTTTCCATACCCACGGTCTACAAATCTATACAGATAGCATAGTTTTTTTTCAGAGAGGTATTCTGGTTGCATGGTTTTCTTAGGTAGATAGTCAGTGATAGAGATGGGTGCTTCATCAATGCATTTGTTCAGGAGATTTTTCGGTTGGCAGCAACAGATCTAGCTACGAGTACCAACAACCACCCACAGACAGATGGACAGAAAGAGATCGTCAAAATATGGGTGGAGGGGTATCTGAGAAACTATGTGGGAGGGTAGCAGCGCACATGGGTGAGATGGTTACACATAGGTGAATATTTCTACAACACAACTTACCATATGTCTATCAGGGTGTCACAATTCAGGGCATTGTATGGATACGATGCACCGTATTTTGTGGAGTCTATGTTTGGGGACAACAGGGTCCCGAGAGACAAAGACTAGGTGTAGGTGAGTTAGAGGATTCTGCAGGCAGTGAGGGAGAACTTGCAGACATCTCAAATCCAACAGAAGATCTATGCAGATAGGAAAATATTCAAGCGTAGTTTTGAGGTAGGGGATTTGGTTTTTCTGCGATTACAACCATACAAACAGTCCTCCTTGAAGAGGAGCATAACAGAGAAGTTGAAGCTGAATTTTTATGGGTCATACAGAGTCATAAGAAGGATAGGTGAGGTTTCATATGAGCTAGATCTACCAAAGGGTAGCAATATTCATAACGTCTTTCACATTTCTTTCCCTAAAAAGGATGTGGGACAAGAGATCATCATTTCATAGGAGTTTCCACCCTTGGATGAGGGTCAGTTTGAGCTAGTGTCAGAGGAGGTTCTCGAGCAGAGAGAGCACAGGTTGAGGAGCAGGTTCATCAGGGAGTTCTTGGTCAGATGGAAGGGTCTTCCAGTGGAGGATTCCATATGGGAGGGAGAGAATATTTTGCAGCACCCATGATTGATGTTGCTTCAGGACAAGAAATCTCAGGAAGGGAGGACTATGATGTCACGTTGCCAAGAGTAGGCTAGTAGGGAGTGACTTAGTAGTCTATATGTTCCCATAGACTATAGTCAGGAACAAATAGGGAACAAAGGGAGAAATAAGGCTGATTTGGTGCCTAAACGATGAATTGATCCAAAAAGCATAGGAAAAATCAATTAATCCTAAGTCAACGAAGAATTAGAACAAAAAGGTGCTAAAGGGGGACTTAATTAATTAATTACTCACCTTAGGAGTAAAATCACCTAGCTTAAGTGAAGTAAATGGTGAATTAGATCAGGAAGAGTATAAAGGGAGGAATTCGACCTAATTTCTGATTATGTTATGATTTGATGTTGAGATATTTGCAGAGGAGGAGGAAATCGACCCCCTTGTTATTTTGTGGATTTCTAGAGGAAACCACCACCATTGATCAGTTTCGGTGTTGAGAGAAACACCCTAGCATATCATAGATACCATCCAAGTATTTCACCATGCATTACAGTATCTAGTTCAGTGATTGCGCAACTTAGTCAGTGAGGGCACAAGTGTTAGAGAGAGGATTTGTGAAACCGCTTGAGATAGTTCAAACTTGGTTGATTACTTCTGACCCATTAGAGAGTTAGCTAGGTTGCGCCTATTGAGCCACCTGTCGTCGGTTTCCAACAATGGAATCTCTAGGAAAGAAAAAAATAGTCATTTAGGGAACAACTCTTGAGGAAGCACATTTGGGGTTCCAAGGGACATTCCAGAGTAGATCTGAGGAATCCTTTCCGACCCATTATAAAGGAGACCAAGATTATTTTTTTTAGCTATACATCGTCATATTCCGTCGGTGGAATCACTAGGGTGCACTCATTGATCCCGGGAGGTGTGTAAACCCCTAGGGGGGTGACATATTGAGATTTAGAGGTCGAATCTTCAGTCTAATAGTCATCAAGATCAGTCTAGAGTCCAGGGCGCATATTTTTAGATAGTGTCATCTTATTCCGATAGGTATTGCCATCAGGTCGAGTTTTCCAGATTCTATAGTAGTTACTATGAGCTGCCAGACATCTCTTTGTCGATATACCCGTGCATGCGCAGGCCAAAACCCATTCTTCTGATCATGGGTATTTCTTATCATTTGACTTGTATTCCAGTGACGATCCATGAGGTCTAACTGATGATTATTATATTTTTTTCTAGTTATTATTATACTTCCTTCTTTTTCCGCATTATATATATATATATATATATATATATATATATATATATCAGTGAGTTGTGTTGTCCTTTCTTTAGCATGCATTATCTTTATACTACTAAAAAAATTAATGAATGAAATGCACATGTGAAAACCACCAAGAATGCCATAAACTAACTCAAATGCATCCACAAACCCCTAGAGTATTAGACTTCAGTGACAAAACCAGAGTTTAGAAGTAGATATCCAAATCAGTTGGATCAGGGATATTTCACAAACCTTAGATGAATTGGACACTAAGGTAACCAAATTGACCGAGGATCTAACCCAAGGCCTGAACACCCTCGCCCAACAATTTTACGAGGAGCTACACCAGAACCTGAACACCCTCTCAAACCAATTTCATACTTTATGACACACCACCAGGGTCCGAAACCAGAGTCCCACCCTAACACTTATCATTATTCCCATTATGATAACCCTCATATTTCCCACTCCCCTTGGGGCTCTCCAAACTCCTATAATATGGTGCCCAAAGTTGAGATGCATAAATTTGATGACTCAAACCCGACTGAGTGGGTATCTCAAATGGAATAATACTTATCCCTCCCTGATATATAGGACGATGAGAAAAAATTCCATGTGGTATTATTTTACTGGATCAAGAATGATGGAAATGGTGGCAATGTCATCAGAAACGTTATCTAGGACTACCAAATTGGACCATGTTCACCAAAGTAGTTTGTGCCCATTTTTATAGGGAATCACAGTTTTTGGGAAGGCTCATCAAGATGTGACAAAAAAGGCTAGTAGAAGACTTCATATATGCATTCGAATAGTTGGCTATCAAAAATAAGGGCTTATCTGATGAGTTTTATATGGAGTGTTTTCTCAGTGGTATAAATGATGTCATTTGAGCACATGTTTTCATCCACCATCTGAATACCTAGTTGCAAGCGTGCACATTAACTCTAGAAGCGGAGACCATTATGCAGGCCCAACCACTTCTTTCTATTGTTACCAAATTCCCTTTTCCAAGGGCTACCTCTTTTCTGACAAAAACTTTGAAGGTCCAAAAGGTATCTCTGACACAAATGATTGAACGTCGGAAGCAAGGACTTTGTTATTACTGTAATGAAAAGTATTTTCTAGGCCATAAATGTCGTGAAAAAAGGTTATTCCAAATTGATGCGAAAACATCCACATCCTCCGAGGACATATTATCATATGAGGCCACTCACACAGAGTAAACAAAACCAATTGTCCCCATCTCACATCCAGTCCCACCTTCTGTGGAACTAGAGGAACTTACCATCTTCCTCCATGCCCTCGCAGGTATTTCTACTCCATATAAATTAAAAATCAATGGCTACATCAAACATAGGTCATTAGTGGTGTTGATTGATATTGGTATCACCCATTATTTTATTTATCGCAAGATAACTGAGGAGTTCAATTTCTTTGTCAGAATAGTTTCTAATTTTCAAATTCTCATCGCTAATGGTGGTACAATGAAATATGGGGGACGTTGTGAGAATTTCAAACTCTAAATGGGATATTATCACCTGAAAAGTCACATGTTCTCGATTTCTATGGGTGGTTGTGATATTGTATTGGGTGTTGAATTCCTTCACACCTTGGGACTGATTACCATGGATTATCAAGAATTATATATGAGCTCTACTCAATATTCTCACACCTATACCCTTAGAGGCCTACAAGATGAATCACCATAAATTATTAGTTCTCACTAGATGGATAAACTCCCGACGAGAGGCCACCATGGTGTGATTTCTCAACTTAATGCCATCTAGGTACATGATCAATCATCCCTGGTAGTACATCTTGATCTGAAACTATTTTTGTATAAGCACCATAAGGTCTTTGAGACACACATGTACCTACCCCCCTCCAGGGGTGAGAATGATCACCACATCCCTTTACTCCCAAGAATTCATCCCCCCAATGTATGTCCCTACATGTATCCATTTGCTCAAAAAAATTAAATAGAAAAAATAGTGCAGGAATTATTGGAGGCGGGGGTCAGGGATAATTTTAAGGATGGAAATTTATTTTGAAATGCAGAAACCTTGGAGAATCTTACTAGTCCTTTATATGTCAACTATAAATGTTTGGCAATACTTTTGTTAAAATATTCAAATTTCTAGGGATTTTATATAGTTTTTATAATTTTTTGGCAATTTTTAAGGTAAAATAATTTTGTCCTATAGAATTTGGGCGAATAATTTTTAGACTCGTGAATCGTTTTTTGGGAAAAAGCATAGAAAATTAGGCCATGGGTGAAATTTAGCCCCTAAAATTTTCCATGGCGGGGGTCATTCACCCAAGTACAAGCCCATGGTCATCCCTTGTTGTGATAGTATTAAATAAGTAAGGGTCATGGCACATGTGTCCATATTTTTGTGCCCTTAATAAATTGACCATTAAGGTTAAGTTTCCCATTCTTTTCATTGATGATCTGTTGGATGAACTCCATGGTGTATGTTTCTTCACCAAATTAGATCTTCACTTAGGCTATCACCAGATTCATATGAATGAAGCAGACATTCCCAAGATAGATTTCAAAACTCATGAAGGGAATTGTGAATTCTTGGTAATGCCTTTTGTCTTTTGCAATGCCCCATATACCTTCCAAAGTATCATGAATAAACTCTTGAATCCATATCTTCAGTAGTTTGTTCTAGTTTTCTTTGATGACATTCTCATTCACAACTGCACTTGGGATGCTAATCTACACCATGTGGAAAAAGTACTTCAATTGTTATAGTACAATCAATTGTTTGTCAAAATGACCAACTGTGCTTTTGGAGCAAGTGAGTCGAATACTTGGGACACATTGTGGGATGTGATGGGKTAAGGATGGACCCCAAAAAGATTCAATCCATGAAGGAGTGGTCGAGACCCATGAATTTTAAGAGCCTTCAGGGTTTTTTAGTTCTCATAGGATAATACTGAAAATTTATCCACCATTACGAAAAAATTTCCATGCCATTGACGAACCTTCTCAAGAAGAATGCATTTCTTGGACACATGAAGCATAGCAGGCCTTCACAATGTTAAATAAGTCCATTTCCACTACCCCCATCTTAGCATCCCCTGAATTCAACAAAAATTTCGTGGTGGAATTAGATGCTTTTGGCACTGGTATTGGCACAGTTCTCACACAATATGGTAGACCTCCTGCTTTCACTAGCCAAGCTTTCAGTGGCCACAATCTAGGAAAATATACATATGAAAAGGAAATAATGGCTATTCTCCATGTTGTGCACACGTGGCGACCATATCTATTGGGACAACGTTTTCATATTAAAATAGATTACCATAGTCTAAAATATTTATTGGAGCAATGATTATCCTCCCCAGAAAAGAACAAGTGGTTGACCAAAATATTGGGGTATCATTATGAGACCGTATATAAAAAAAGGAAAATACATTGTAGTAGTTGATGCATTATCCAAACATTATGAGGATGAAGGCTCCATCTTTGAATTATCATTACATGTTCCTAATTGGATTGAGGAATTGCGATAAGAGTGTCTAACACACCCAACCATATCATAGGTAATTCAGTGAATTCAAGAGGATCCTAACCCTCCCCACGACTATAATTGGAAAGAAAATATCCTTCAGTATAAGGATCACTTGGCTCTATCTCTGTATTCATCCCCTAATCCTCGAATCTTAAATGATTTTCACTCATATTCTCTAGTGGGTCACTCAGTATTCCAAAATACATATGCTCATGATCACCGTTATTTTTTCTTGGAAGGAATGAAGAAGGACATCCTTACCTTTGTCACTGAATGTGATGTCTTCCAACGCAATAAAGGTGAAACTATCAATACCCCTGGAACTATATATTTTTTACTCATTCCATCTTGTGTATTCCTCAGATAGACCTTTCCAATGAGCTATCATGCACCCCAAACGAACATCACATGCAAAATTTACGCCCTTGGGAAGTTGACATATCAACTACCCCCATCGGGGCCCACATACCTTTTGGCGTTTCATCCTCCGAGGTTAGGGTTTTGGATTTTATTTATGTTAAAAATGCCTTTGGAGCCTCATTGTAAACATCATCTTCTTACGAATGAGCATATCCATCACATCTCTTCTCATAGATAAGCTGCCACCATTCTAGTGAGTTCATTCACTCTGTATTTTTACAGTTTCTGTACATTTCTATCATTAATAAAAATTGTGCATTATTGTATCTCTGTGTTTTCTTGTTATATTTATTCCTTCATTTTGTTTTCAAAATAATCAGGTCAGTGGTATCATAGCAGGCTACTCCTTATTTTTTCTTAGTTCATGTCCCTAACGAGGTTAGGGTATAGAGAGTTAGGTCTTGAGCTAGTTTCTCTTGAGAACAACCACTCCTGCCAGCCCAATCAACCTCCCATGGTGGAAGAAAAGAGAGACGAGGGAGAATAAGATCCCATCAATTTGTTTCTTGCGGAATCCCTCATGCAACAGAGGAACAAAATGTTGGAGAATTTTTCCCAAATCCTTCAATGATTTCTAACAATAACAGGCGCGTCTTCGTAAAGAAATCACTTTGGAGACATTTTCCCATTCAAGGTAAAATTTAATTTCAATAATCCCGTATTTTAAGGTTATATTGATGGGAATGCTTTGGAAAAGTGGTTAAATTTGATAAAATGTTATTTCTTTGTTCACAATTTTATGATAGAGAAAAGATCAACTTTGTGCTCCTTAAGGCTCTCCCCCATGTCAAACATTGGTGGGAAACTTATTGGGAGAAAAATTCCATAGAGTATGGAATATTTGGGACCAAGCCCACTTGGTATTTTTTTATGGATGTGGTCAAGGAGAAATATTACCCTATGAGAAACTATGATGACCAGTACATGAGATGGACCACACTGCATCAAGAGAGGGGAAGAAACATGATGAAGTTCACAAATACCTTCCACACCAAGCTGGGTATCAAAGACTCTTAGTGACATCTAGTTCTAAAATACTGTGGGGCTCTACATAGGTACATCCAAACCGAAATGGAATTTATTTACATTTCATCACTAGGAGTTGCTTATCAATATGTTGTCAAAATCGAACAAAACTTTAAGCAGCAAAACAAGTGGGAGTTCAGGTATGAAAATGCACAACAAACAAAGTATGGTAAAGGTATCCCTAACTCACAAAAAAAACAACCTCAATACCACCAATCCAAGCCACGGGAAAAGAAGGGTAACAAGAAGACAAAAAAGGACACTGGGAAGTAGTGTGACTTTCAAAACATCCCTTGGCACAACACCGATGAATGTCGCTCAAAATAGTCATTGGTGGAAAATCTCAAAGAAACAAATTTGGGCCCCGACTCAAACTCTGATTCAGAAAATAATAAAAGGAAATGGATAATTGATGCAGAACCCACTACTATTGTCGCGATTGCAACAATCCAACCAGAAGAACCATAGGATCCTAAGGAGGGGGAGAGCCTTTTCCATTCACAAATGCGGGTGAAGGGGACCCCACTGCATTTTATTGTTGATAGTGGAAGCCAGAAGAACCTAATCTCAATATAGGTCATAAAGCAGTTGGATTTTCCAACAACACCACACCTACATCCATACAACATCAGGTGGCTTCACCAGGGTCGAGATCTTTGTGTTAGCCAGCAGTGTCACATGTTCTACGACATCAAGCCCTTCAAGGATGAGGTACTATGTGACGTTGCCCCACTGGAACTCTGTGATGTTATTTTAGGCCAACCATATATGTGGAATCGTCATGTTATTTATGAGTCTTGACCCCATAACATCATTGTTACTTTGTGAGGTCAGCTCTACAAGATACTTGAGGTAGTCTCAACAAAAAAGTGTTGCAAAGTAATCTCTCATACCAAAAAGTTTAGCCTCTTCACAATCTTGGAATAAGGTGAATAGAAGGAAACTGCAACCACTACGGCCTCATCCCAAGACCTTTCTATCCAACAGAAGCACATTGTATAAGAGCACAAAAATATTGTTGTGTCACCTATGGGGGTGCCTCCACACTACTGGCCAATACAACAAAGTTACAATAGATCCCTTCATACTCCTCATATCACATCTTCATCGACAGATTCATCAAACACCTGGGCATATCATCCATCTAGATCATTTGAATAGATCCAACCCGTCCAACAACACGTTGATAACAATCTTCAACAAGTTAAGTAGGACAAATTCTTCAGCAAGGCAAGTAGTTCACTAAGGTTCAAATTCGACAAAAGCTTCCCCATCTTCCATGCGAACTTGGCGTAATGGGGACCATTTCTTCTTAAAGGGGGAAGGATGATCCAAGTGGAAATCGATGGCCACCCACCTATTCCATTGGCTCAAAATAGGGGTTTCCACCTTAGCAGTTTTTCTATAGTTTTTCGGGTCCTAAACTTTCGGGACCGTTTTGAGGCCCTAAAAAACCTTTTTTGGGCATGACATAGTCACACTGTAGGCATTATCCAGAGTGTGACAAAAACATGTGTAGTCCTCCTATAGACCTTTCCAACGATCTATCATGTGCCCCAAATGAAGATTGTATGCAAGCGTTACGCCCTTGGGAAATTGACGTTTCAGCGACCCCCATCGGGACCCACAAACCTTTTGGAGTTTCATCTTTCGGGATTAAGGTTTTTGATTTTATTTATGTTAAAAAGGCCTTTGAAGCCTCATTGTAAACATAATATTCTCTTGAATGAGTGTAGCCATCACATCTATTCTCAAAGATAAGTTGCCACCATTCTAGCGAGTTCATTCACTCTGTATTTTTAAAGTTTTTGTACATTTTTGTCATTAATACAAATTGTGCATTACTATATCTCTATGTTTCTGGAAGCATATATGTGTATTTGCGTATTATATTTGCACCTTCATTCCATTCTCAAAACAATTCGGACCAAGGATGGTAGTTTTTTCATCTCTAATTAGGTTCCTCAAAGCTACTTCCTTGTAACGAATTTCAAATCCTCTATAGTTCCACAAGACTTTGATTGTTATTTCCCTGGGGATTTTTGGATTCTACCTTATGACATAGCATGTGCAACAAGATTCTTGTAATTTATAAATCTAGTCCTAAAGACCAATCAAGGGTTGTTTGAATACCCAAGACCTTTTTTTTATTGATGATCGCCTCTAATTTCTACTTAGTTGGTTTCCTACCGACTTTTTTAGCCAATTTTTGTTATGTTTCATCATCCTCCTTCTCTTCATATTCTTTCTATTGGTGGGATTTTTTCCTAGTTATTATTCTTGGATGAAACTATTGTTTTATAGGGACATTGTCAATTTCTTCTAGCCGATCTAATAGAGAATCCACATGTATTGAAAAAGAGAGAGGTTCCTAATTATTTCCCTTAATGTGTTGTCTAGGTGGGTTTTTTTTGTCAAGGAAAGATCTTTAAGTAGTTTTTATTTCATAAAATGGGATGAATGATCCTCTGATAGTATTTCAAATGTAATTTCTTGATGAGTTGAGTTTTTTCCCTTTTATTTCTTAAGAGACTCATGAGCTTGAGCTAGGGGCACTTTAGAAGAGAGCTCGATTGCTTGGGGTTGCATGAAAACATGCTCGAATCTTGATGGCATAAATGGGTTGGTAACTAAAGGGGTCAAATTTAGAATCGATGTGGAGGTTGTCTGTTAAGCATTCATCTTTGTTTTGATGGTTTTCCACTAATATTCCTTATCGATGATTGATTGTGTTGCTTGGGAATTTTTCTTGTAGTCCTTCGCAAAGTGTTCATATATGTGACATATCTTAAATATGAAATTTAGTTTATCATAGTCAAAGGATAAATGTTACTTCCTTGGTGTTGTTTCTATCAAGTAGGAGCGAAATAATAAGCTTCAAGAAAGGGTTATGTTCCTTTGGTTTGATATGCTCCCTCAATGTAGTAGTTAATGGATTTTATAATTTCAAGGGTTGAGAATATCATAATGGTGTTGCACACCATGGTTTCTACCCTTTTTCACAGAAAACACCGTGGTTAGCTTGGTCTAGGAAGCCTCATTTCCAACCATTTCCAAACACCGGTTGTTGGGCCATTTCCAAACACCGGTTGTTGGGCTTGCTCCAAGACCATCAAAAAACTTTGTTGGGATCGAGACACCGGGAGGATCTTGACGTTGCGAGGGCATTGGAGAGTGGAATCACATGCACATTCTCTAGCACCCCAGTAGTAGGAACAACACCTTTAAATCATATTTTTTTTTATTGGTATATCTTCGAATAACTATTCAATTTAGTAGGATTATTGGTAGATTCTTTAAATTAGTACTATTGTAGTTTTAAATTATTTAATTTACATCTATTTCATTGAATCAAATTTGTATTGAAAAAGACTTGCAAAGAAAAAACACTTTCAATATCAATATCACTTTCTTGTAATTAAAGTTAAAAATTTGTAACTAGCACAACCACATTATTAAAAGTGGTTGATATACTTAGATTTACACACTTTCTACCCTTAAAAAAATTAATAACTTTAATTTTTTCACCCTTAAAAAATGAATGGTATCAATCAACATATATCAACCACTTTTAATAATATAACTGTGTTCATCCATTTTAAATTATAAAAGATCCTAATTACATATCATCTTATAAATGTAAGACCATATTAAAAAATTATAAATGTAACACCATATTAAAAAATTGCAACTTTAATTAACATTATTTACATTAATAATATCTCTTCACGATTCGAAATCCATTTAAGTCCAATCTCTACAACATATGAAAGTGACTAAAGCCCTCCAAAAATGGGTCACGATATTGATACTTTGATTAAGCTCGTGACATGTATTATCCATCACAATCTATTGTTAACCATAGTTTAGTTCATGTAATTTCTAGAATCATCGAAATACAGATATTTCAATCCGATTAGGCATGTACTTAAGGTAATTTTTTTTAAGTAAATGCGATCATGAATGACACAAGGGAGCAAGGTTGAGAAACGTAGCACGGAACATTTTCTAACAAATTGTGAAGTTTTTTTCGCTGGACCACAACTCGTCTAATCTTAAATTCTATTTCACGTGCCAAAGTTTTCTTACAGAGAAATATTTAGTCAATGAAAAACAATCAAAGGACACAAAGAAATAGAAAAAAACATAAACTAGAAAGACTTTGGATACCATAAACACACCAACATCAACTCATAAAGCAAATTAATTTCAAACAAATTCATAAGTGAGATGAACAAGCTATCTAGTATTCTTGCTCACAATTTATAATTAAAGAAAAAATTGCAAGATAACTAATACATGTGAATTATTTTGAAGGTTACATAATTTATTCACTTTCAATGATCCAAAAGCAAATTAGCTCTGGTCATGTTGGTTAACAGAAGCGTTGTTTGTACAAAATATCTATCTAATTTGTTTTATGTATTTTGGGAAAGCATCTTAATGTCAAACCGATTGGAAATATTGAAGTGACAAATTTACTGTCAGAACTTTACACATTTACAAAGTTCCAAACATAAAATTTGACTTCAACCTTCCAATCGGAATTTCCCAGAAGTACATAAAACTAATTCCATCCATGGATACATCACTTGAATATTCTCATGGTTACCCTACACACTATTGAAAGACTAAATGCCCTCCAATGGAGGGGTAATGGGCGGCTATGTTGTTTTGTCGAATTTCAAGGATTTCTTTTAATTTTACATGATTTCTTCCTTGTATTTTTATAATAATAATAATAATAATCTAATTTTAAGATTACTACACCAAATTAGTGTATGAGACTCTCTGTAACTATTTGATTGCTAAAATATACAGAGAGCGAACATCATCCCTTGGAAATATTATTTTCCATTACGACTCCAGGTAAACATCTCCATCTCCTGAAACTGAAACAAGACATTCATATCCTTCTCTCCATCGGTTACTTGAGATGCTGGGCTGTCTGTCCAGGAAGAGCCCAAGGGCTCATCATAATCATAATCAGCTGTTTCTCCTCCTTTGCCAAAACTGGAATTATTGTCTGTGAGAAACGCCAGGAGATTCGCCTGCTGGCAATGCAAATTGAGGATCTGTGCCTGAGCAGTGGCCAACTGAGATTGCAAATCGCACACCTGCTGCTGCAGCTGGCAAACTGCGCCGGCACAACCATAAATGGGGTCCCGCAGCCTCGCCCTCGCTTCATATACCATACTACTCACTGTGTCATCTCTGTGCTCAGTATCAACATCCTGAAATAAACAGATTAATGGTAATATTAGCAATATGAACAATAAACAGATTGCTGAGACCCTGAGCATAATTATCATCATGAGAGAGAATTAATTAAAGATGGTCATAATCATAAAACCTGAAGAATCCTAATGATGTTGCTTGCTCCAAATACTCTGTGCACAGTTGCAAACTTCTGAGGATCATTTGGGGGGAAATAAGGAGCCAGCACACACTTGTCTCCACACCGCCTTCTCAGCGTCCTGCAAGCCGCACAGGGGGTTGCCACTTTCGTTCTGGGATTGCCCTCGCTCATCTGCATCATAAAATATACAAATTCATGAGATATCAATACCATGAATATTCAATAAACTAAACGACCAGACAAGATCTGGTGAGGCTACAAAATTCAATAAGCCCATAATGAATTACTGCTGACCTTGTAAATCTGTAGGCGCCTGCAGATCCAATCCTGGAAATAAACTTCAATTGCTGTTACAATATCCTTCAATGGCGATTACAATTTACAATTGAAGGATGAAGAGGGTGGGGAGCCAGCGAGATATTTAATAGACGTGGAAGCGGGGGGGCTTGCGTACGCTCCTGGGAAATATGAATCCACCTACAACGGATCGTCTAAATTGACCGTTATTTTGCGTAAAGTTTTCCATGTTTATTTTAGACAGAAAATGACATGCCGGCCAATGTGTGAATCCCCAGTGCTGGTTTGTTCACTAACCTTTTTGACCCATTCGCCGCCGCCGCCGAACTTTAGGAATGATGGGTCTTTCCGTCGCCTCGTCTAGGTGGACCAGATCTTTTTTCCGCCCAGAAAAGCGGGATTGCAGGAAAATTGCATCACAATGTCATTTCAAAGCTAAAAGTTGGACTCCGGCTCTGCCAGTCAAGCTGCGCTCTTCTTACACGCAAACATTTCAATTCTCAGAGTTTGATATACTCGTTTTCCACGAAAAAACCTTTGAATAGCCCCGTCCTTGTCAGAGCTTCCAGAGATGAGACGTCTCCAGACATTGACTATTTGCAGCCTCCTGTTAGACTTTTGGTATGCTTACGCTAATCATCCTGTTACAACCAAAATAAAACGTGTCACCTTTCTAAAAAGAAAGTCTATTCTCGAAGCATCTCGAAGCATCATTGTCATAGAGTGAAAAAAAGAATTGTGGTGAATAGGGACAAGAAGTTATTTGTATTTGATTTATTTTTTTTATTAATTTTATTTGAAATTTCCTCATGAATGGTTATTTGAGTTGTTGAGTTTGAATAATTTAAATATTTAAAATTTTTTTTATGGAATTGAATCCATTTATATATTCAAAAATGTAAAGAAAATTATAATTTTATCAACAACTATTATCTAACCAAATTCTAATAAAAAAATTCAAAACTTAAAAATATTTAGACTACTCAAAAATCTCATCTCACTCTTCCTGAAAACAATGTTGTCACTCACTATTCCTGAAAACAATGTTGTCATAAAATGCAAAAATGAAATGTGGGTGCCTACTTACCTTATGTTGGCCAAATCATTGAAGGTTCTCTCATCATAAGAGTGTATGATATGTGTGTTGTGTGCATGAGACCGTGTGCTTACTGCATCGAAGCCTTTCTGCACATCCAACGCCATCTTCCAACCCCGCCTCATGTGACTAGAGCTAGAGTGTCGTCGTGCCAAACCACTAAGGCCCAGGGTTATCACATGTGCCAACTAAGTCATAGCTTGGCATCCACATCAACGACAACTTAGAGTGACACATCAATGAAATAGTTAGTTTGATGCACCACATCAACAACACGTCATACATAGAGAAGTTACACATATGACACGTAGGGCGATGAAAATGGGCTAGGTCAACTCAAGATACACACATAATGTTTCAGGGGGAGTGAGTTATGTTGGTGAAAGAGGGCATTGCTAGAACATTTGCAGGAAGTGAGCTATTTTGCTGAAAAGGTCATTGCTAAAGTCATGTTTGACTGAAGGGAGTGAGCATTGCTAGAGCATTTGCAGGAAGTGAGCTATGTTGTTGAAAGGGTCATTGCGAAAGCATTAGTTTGAGTGCGAATTCTCAAGGAACTGGTGGTTTTACCTTTAGGGATGGTGTATTTTTCTGAAAGAGACATTAAAATTCTCATCGTTAAATTAAACTTAGCATCACAACACTGCCCCCACCTCTTAATAAATGAGCCCACCTCTTAATAAATGAAAATGCTTGACAATTAAAACCTTTGAAAAATCTCACCAAAACTTTTTTTTTTTTTAAATATCTAATTTCTATAATTATAAACTCTCTCAACAACATCGATGGTGATAGAGTTATGAAATCAGTGCCACAATTGTTTTTATACATTGCTTGAACACACGATACCTTCCTTGTACAAACACCTCGTGTGTTTAAAATATGTGATGGTTTTCCAACTAGCTTAATGGTTTAATCTAAGGCTATTTACAAAACTAAGTCTAAACATTTGTCTATTAATTGTTCTAATCTAATCTATCATGTAAAAGTATAATCTTTGTTTATGTCTTATTACTAAATTGCACACATTATAGATTAATAGGTTCATTAGAAGGGTAAGTCATAATGGCACACATATTTTCCTATCATGTAAAAGTATAATCTTTGTTTCTGTCTTATCACTATATTGCACACATTATAGATTAATAGGTTCATTAGAAGGGTAAGTCATAATGGCACACATATTTTCTTAGTCTAATAAGATGATAAGAATGTCACTTCTACACATAATTGTTGTTATTTTTACATTAAACTCATTTGAAGTTGCAAATTTTATTGTTGAGATATTCTTTTTCATTATCACAGTTTTTTTACTGGGATTAACCTTCTTATAGTGTAATCCAAATCACATAGTCTAATAAGTCTTTCATAGGTTACTAGGTTGCGCCCCTATAAATGTTCAATTCCACCTTGCAGATTGTTGGCATTAGAGTGGAAACACTTTTCCTCTATAACAACTTCTTCATTAACATTTGTAGGTGAATGAACCTGTGCCAACAAAAATAATGTTCGAGCGGAATGACACATTAGATTAGTTCTAACTATGAAAAGCAAAAAGTCAATCCAATTCTCCCTACAAACATTCCAAAACAATTAGCACAAATTGAGATGGGAAGTAACACCATGTTCATGTTTTGGTAGTTCCGGGAGGTATTAACCTCCATGTGCAATATTTTACTTAGAATAGAATATTTTGGAAGCAAGAGAACCACTAAATAGATGTTAGAAAACCCTAGGAGAGAAGTCGACCTCAAGAGAAATAATAATAAAGTAATAGATGCATCCAGAAGGAGAAGTCGACCCCAGTCAAGTAGATAGGATAGTATAAATAGGTAGGTGCCTAGATCATTTGGATACACTCACTCAACCAAACCACAAGTCTAAGGAGGAACTGCATTGGCAGCCAGGGTGCAAGTTTGGAGAGAAACAATTGCAGCTGAAGAACGTGCAAGTCTAGAGGAATAATGCAACAATCTTTTTGGTATCTCTCTTGTGCTTCTCTTGATATAAGGTACGCTATATTTGTATGTTTATTGTGCTCCTGCTGCAACAGTATTGTGGCTAGGGTTTATATATTGGTTATGGAATAGGCTTGCCAGAATTATTCTAAGTAAACGTTAAAGTGCTCGAGGTTGGAATTTGTGCCTATGGTTGGGTGACAATAATGTGATATTGTCTATGGTTAAACGAGCACACCAAAATTTTAACATGGTATCAGAGATGGTTTCCTTCATAACAGTCTAACCTCTAGAAGGAAGAGCCTCACTTTCCCCCATTTTCTAGCTTGTTGAGCACTTAGTGAACCCACTATGAAGGTCGCCTAAGGAGGGAATATTTTTTCCCTAGATCATATATACAATCTTCTGAATTTGCAGTGCTAGTTGCAGTTGCAGTACCAGTTGCTTCGTGCTAGTTGCTTCATACCAGTTGCAGTTCCAGTTGCAACACCAGTTGTAGTGCCAATTGTAGTACCAGATGTAGTTCCTCTGGTTCATTGAAGTTTTTGATAACTTGTTGAGCAACTCGTTGAAAGGATGCTGGAATTATTATTTCCCTAGATTAGTTCGCTAGTCATTCTTCCAATAGTTAGGGTTTCTGGTTTTGCAACAACACCAAACCCTAACCCAAATTCGTTGGGCACTTTCAGTGAAGTGTTGGGCCTAATTTTTGTTTATCCTAGTGCACCCTACCCTAGCGCACCTCCAATGATCTTTAGATTGCAATTTGGAGCACTTTTAAAAAAATTGGGTTCGTCATTGTTTGTTGTTGTTGCCAAATTTATGTACTTAAATTGTATCACTACCTTGAGGGTGTTTGCAGTAGAATGGATCTTTTGTCCAAGCAACAATAATAGATCCATAGGGATCTCAGATCCAACACATTAATAGGAACAACACACTCTAGGTTTGATTGTTTTGACATGCCTCTAGATGTTATGGCATTATTGTGATATTTTGAACATCTAGGTTGCTTTTTTATCTATTGAAGTTATGATTATTTCTGGTCAAACTTAAATTTATAAGCCGACCTTAGTCAAAGTATTATATTGATTGAGGCTAAGATTTTAGAGTTTAATTGCATAACATTTGCTAACTCATATTTCTATCAAGAAAGCATATTGTCTTAGTACAAGGGACATGTTGGAGAGAATACTTGTCATCTTAAGTGAAGAATACTCAGAAGAAAAGAAACAACACTCATTATTGTAGATAATATTCCAGGTTCCAGGTTTGATTGATTAAATTGATAAGTTTCCAATTTGCACATATGAAGTTCGAAAATTTCTACATTACAAGTAAGCACTATAGTTGTGACAACAATCCTTGAAAGGTTCTATTTCTGCTAGATACAATGAATACTTGGTAGCTTGTGATTACTATTGATATAAATGCTTATTGTGCTTGTTTGCAAAATGAACTAACATCTCCTCTAGGAGATACTTCTTGTTTTCCTTCCAGGCAAGTCACCTTGGTAATGATATGATGATTACCATGAAATTTTCTTTTATTCTTGTTAACGTCAATTTGGTAATGATATGATGATTACCATGAATTCTTTTATTCTTGTTAAACATAGATATGTTCATATGAAAATGTTATTATATTGGAAAATACTTTTGCTCTTGCTGATCTTGGTCTCGGTAGGTTACCATGGAGGAAATGATTGGAGCCCACAACAACGAAGAATGTTGTCTCATTTCTTATTATTGTTTTTTTTCTCTTATTCCAGAAGGTTCACAAGTGATAGCTCTTAAGGAGTTGTTGTGACAATTGTTCTCGTTATTGTTTTTATTATTATTATAAGAGTATTATTCTTCTCCATTGTCTTCCCTTATTTTTGGTATTGTTCTGGGCAAGTCACATGTACACCATGAGCTTAAGATATAGTGACGACTGTAGGAGGCAACATATTAGATGTCTCTAGTTTGAGACATGGAGAAGAATATCCACATAAGAAGTTGTATACATGACCACATACATCCATGCACTGAAGAAAAAGAGCATAAAGAAGGATACTTTTGCGAGATACAAAGAATATCATATGGAGATTGATTGTAAGGAGCAGAAGGCTCCAAAGATGACTGAAAAAATCCCTCTAGTGTAGTTGATCACTCTTCAATTCATCAAGAAGAGTTAGTAGAGACAGCAGGGCCTACCCATAATCATTGTAGTAACAATGAAGAGACCAACATGGTCCCATGACACTTTGTAGGATGAAAATATATATAGCATTGATGAGCCATATCATGAGGAGTAGATGGTTGCACCAATGGTGAGGCATGAATCCCCACTAAGTACCAACTCAGAAGGAGTTAGAGTTTAGAGGGATTCATCCCTCACGATCCAGTAGGGAGGATCATCCTCCCCAGGACCATTCATAAAATACTTTAGAGGAAATCATCACATACAGAGGGAGCAGATGGCTCCATAGATTATATAGACTTAGAGGGAGTCAAGCTTCAAAGGGAGCATGGAGACTTAGAGTGAGCTTGATCTCAAAGAGATTTAGTGGCTTAGAGACTTTCATTCAGAAAGTATTCTTCCTCGGATTCAGATGGGAGAGAGAGATGTCTTCCAGGATTGACAGAGAGGAGGATAGATCAAAGCTTCAGAGGCTTCAAGGATATATGACAACTCCTAGGAAGATTCCCTTGCTTCAGTGATAGAGGAGGAAGCCAGTTAGAAAGATTGGGATATGGATTTTTTCCTTGAGACTAGAAGTGAAGTCAGTGGTGAATTCCAAATTGATATACAAGATAAAAACATGTTGTTTATGGTAGCATAGAGATGTACAAAGCCTGATTTGTGGCCAGAAGATTCTCCTAGAAAGAGGGAGAATATTATGACGAGACGCTTGCTCTAGTAGTCAGAAGAAATGTACATAGATACATGAGAAGGAGTCTCGTGTCTACATATTGAAGAAATATTTGTACGGGCCTAAGAAGGCACCCAGGGCATGATATGTCAGATCACATAGTTTCATGATGAGCTTGGGATTTACCAAGAGTAAAGAAAATTCCAACCTTTACTACAAGGTTGTGGATGGTAGACCAGTGATGTCTTTATTATTTGTGGATGACATGTTTCTAACAGGGAACGAGAAGCTCATCGTTGAGTGTAAGAGAAATATTGCATCGGCGTTTGAGATGAAATACCTAGGTATGATGCATTATTTCTTGGGTCTAGAGGTGTGGTAGAAACCAGATGAGATTTTCATGTGCCAAGGAAAATATGTTGTAGAGATTCTGAAGTGATTCAGAATGATGGATTATAAATCCATTCCTACACCTATGGTGATGAATTTGAACTTGTTGAGTGATACAACTTCAAAAAACGTAGATGACACTGTGTACAAATAGATAATAGGTTCGTTGATGTACTTAATGAACACAAGACCAGATATATGTTTTGTAGTGAACAAATTGAGTCAATATATGGTTGAGCCAAGACGTTTTCACCTAGTTGCAGAAAAACATGTGATGAGGTGCCGAAGGGGTACAATTGATTATTCTCTCAAATATGTTTTGGAATGTGAGATAAGCCTGCAAGGCTATGTTGATGCAGATTGGGCCGGTAGTATCGTGGATCAGAAGAGTACATCCAGATGTTGCTTCATTGTGGGATCCGTTATGATCTCATGGTTTAACAGGAAGCAAACCTATGTGGAACTCGGTACGACCAAGGTAGAGTACATAGTAGCATGTTCAACATGTAGCGAAGTAGTGTGGCTTCGAAAGTTAATTGCAGGGATGTTTGATCTCAAGTTAGAGGAGAATTGCATCTTTTGTGACAGCCAAAGTTGCATAAAGATGACAAAGAACCAAGTGTTCTGTGACATGTCCCAGCATATCAAGATCAAGTACCATTATATCTGAGAAATGGTACATAAGGGAGCAGTGAAGCTCTAATATGTTGCTACCGAGGAGAAGATAGTTAATGTGTTGACCAAGCCTCTCTCAAGAGTGAAGTTTGAGTACTTCAGGGACAAACTTGGTGTGGTCTAGAAGGACGTACGCTTGTGATAGGGTATGATGTGTTATCGATGCTACTCCAGTGAAATAGTCTTGTATGCATAGCTACTCCAGTGAAATAGTTTGGTACGTTTTTATATTGCTACTCTAGTGAAATGGTCTAGTACGCATAGTTGCTCCAGTGAAATAGTCTGGTACGCTAAGATATTGCTACTCCAGTGAAATATTCTGGTACTCATATCTACTCCAGTAAAATAGTCTTCTATGTTGTTATATTGCTACTCCAATGAAATAGTCCAGTATGTTGTTATATTTCTACTCCAGTGAAATAGTATGGTACGTTGTTATATTGCTACTCCAGTGAAATAGTCTGGTATGCATAGCTACTCCAATGAAATAGTCTAGTTTGCTGAGATATTGCTACTCGAGTGAAATAGTCTGGTATGCATAGTTGATCCAGTGAAATAGTCTGGTACGTTGATATATTGCTACTCAAGTGAAATAGTATGGTACGGTGTTATATTGCTACTCCAGTGAAATAGTATGGTACGCATAGCTACTTGAGTGAAATAGTCGGGTACACATAGTTACTCCAGTGAAATAGTCTGGTACGCTGAGATATTGTTGCTCCATTGAAATATTCGGGTACACATAGCTACTCCATTGAAATAGTCTGGTACGTTTTTATATTGCTACTCCAATGAAATAGTCTGGTATGCATAGACACTCCAGTGAAATATTTTGGTATGCTAAGATATTGCTACTCCAGTGAAATAGTATGGTATGCATAGCTACTCCAGTGAAATAGTTTGGTATTCTGAGATATTGCTACTCCAGTGAAATAGTCTGGCATGCATGTTATACTGCTGTGCAAAACTAGTTGGAGTGTCGACCAGTAGCATCAAAGGGTTACCAACTAGAGGGCCAACCTATGTGATTGGAGGTGATTCTCAGTTAGAGTGTCGATCAATAGTATCAAAGGTTACTAAATGGAGGGCCAACCAGTAGTTTCAGATATGATTCCCATTTAGAGTGTCAATCAGTAGAATATAAGGTTACTAGCTGGAGGGCCAGCTAGTAGTGTTGGAGGTGTTTCTAGCCTAGAGTGCCAACCAGTAGTGTTGTAGTTGATTTCCATATAGATGGATAATGTGTGGCTATGATGTTTATGCTCGAGATATGATCTGTGTGATCATGAGATAGCTTGTGTGGATATAGTGATTCTACCTATAGACTAGTCCGCAAGACTATGTGGGTCTTTCTCATGCCATGTGAGATGGATGGATGTGTTAGGAACATTACCGGAAGAAAATATTAGTTAATACCTCCCTAGGTAAGAGGGAGTGTTGATGTTTTGGTAGTTGCAAGAGGTATTAACCTCCATGTGTAACCTTTGACTTAGAATAGAATATTCTGGAAGAAAGAGAACTACTAAACAGATGTTAGAAAACCCTAGGAGAGAAGTTGGCCTGAAGAGAAATAATAATAAACTAATATATGCATCCATAGGGAGAAGTCGACCCCAGTCAAATGGAGAGGAAAGTATAAATAGGCAGACGCCTAGCTCATTTGGATACACTCACTCAGCCAATGCACAAGTATAAGGAGGAACTGCAGTGGCAACTAGGGAACAAGTTTGGAGAGAAGTAGTTGTAGCTCAAGAGGGCGCAAGTATTGAGGAATAGTGCAAAAGTATTTTTGGTATCTCTCTTGTGCTTCTCTTTGTATAAGGTACACTATCTTTCTATGGTTATTGTGTTTTTGCTGCAGTAGTATTGTGGCTAGAGTTTATATGTTGGTTCTGGAATATGGTTTCCAAGATTATTCTATGTAAAGGTTAAAGTGCTCGGGGGTGGCATTTGTGCCTCTTATTGGGTGACAATAGTGTGATATTGTCTATGGTTAAATGAGAACACCAAGATTTTAACACACCACTCCATTGTATTTTCCACCCCTAATGTTGCCCATGTGTGATGGATGATTAATGAGACCCTTCAAGAGAAATGCAACAAAATTTAGAATTAGTTTGAAAAACTATTCAACAAAATAACTCTCAAAATTGTCACTAAAACATTAGCTCAAAATAGATAGAACTCATTTGGTAGCATAAAATACATTCATATGAAGATTGAACACAACATCCACATGATCAAAGGAATGATTGGCATTAAAAATGCAATGAGTATTTCAACACTCTTCAAACCTAATTCAATGCTGACAACTTCATTGATGCAAAGAAGCTAAATCTCATGACAATGAAAATGTTTTTAATTGCGAAGGCTTAATGGGAAGCACACAACCAATATTGCAAAGGAAATTGTGAGTCCATCACTATGTGTAGAAATTTCATGAAGGTTAATGCATGAAAAATTCTACCAATAGAGATATCATGAAGAATAATACATGAGTGGTTAGCAACTATCTCAACACCATGATCAATGATTTGATGAATACATAAATGAGTTCCATTCATGGATCATTCGGAAATCAAATATTAAGAGTTGATCCCTTTTTTCAAGTGTTGTAATGGTATGCACCAATATATCATTCCAAGATCAAGTTCTTGTTGGTCAATACACATGGTGATGCACACAAATTTGCACAAAATATTGAGAAAGGGCATATGACCAAGAATCACATCAATCCTCTTGTGACCACTATGACCAATAGTACAATGTCAATATAAAAAACAAGTAGCCAAAGGAAAAATAGAACTGTAGAGAGAATTACATTGCATATTCCAACTAGCAATAGTCTTTCCTAGCAAAAGAGAGCCACACAAGTTATTGCCAACAATGCATGTGACAATATAATTGTAAATGTCCAACATGAAAAATACAATCTCCCACTCCGATAGTGAATATCATTTGCAAAACTATTTTCTCATAAGTTTATGATATTTGAAGGCATGATCAAGGGAAGCAAGTAGCAACTTAAGAACCAAAGTCCTCCAACCTCATTACCCTCATTATGAATATGGAATGAACTCCCTCAAACACCATTGAATTAGAGAGAAAATGAATACTTGTTCCACAAACACTATAGGTGAACAATAAGCCTCTTCATTTGCTTATTGTCTATTGTAAGTGAACAATGGACGTTTGATTATCTAGTTGAGGAAGAATTATCATCTTCATTTGAGATAAAGGACTTGGGTTAGATTGATCAATATTTATGGGTACATGTGCCTTAAGGAGAATTATTATTGAGTTAAGAAAAGATCTAAGTGAAGCCTCAAAAAATTAATAATGTTAGATTGTAATCCTATGATAACATCCATAGACAAGAATAGAAAATTATCAAACAAGATGGAACCCAAATCAAAGGATAAGATTGATAAGATCAATGTAGTTAGAAGAATGATGCATTCCATGATCATTCACAAAAGGCTCTTTATTGCTTATGTAGTGGCAATTGTGAGTATAATATTGTTAAATTCTAGACATGAGCATTAAGTTGTAGTGATGTGGATGCTTCAATTCTTACTAGGGTCAAAGGTGTTGAGTCTATATTGTGGTAACTGCGTTCAATATTAGGGAAATTTTTTTATTATATTTGTTGATGTTGACACTACAAGGAAAACACCATCTAGTGGAGGTTTTTTTAGAACCTCCTTACAAAATTTATCCCTTCTTTGTTTATAGTGGAGGTTTCTAGTAGACATGGGTGACTGGAGGTTTTAATGAATGTTTTTTGTTAGTGTGCTTCATCCAAATTATCGCATTGGTGTGCCTAACCTTTAATTATAGCACCGATATGTGACCCCACCATAAGCATCATGGTAAATTAAAATATTTTTCTATAAAATATTGTTTGAAAAATAATAATAACAAAAAATATAATTGGTGCACCATACACCTCTTGATTTGCAATGGATCATTATATAATTTGTCATCTGTCTTGGTAGTTTTTGGGTGGAAATATTAGAGGAATTGGCTTGCAAGACCCATTTTAGTGGCAGGTTCTGGTTTGGAGATTTGGGGTTTGAAACCTTCTAAAGCCAGTTTGAGGCATTAAAAGATACTTTTTTGGATGAAAAATTTATAAGTATAGATTCCATCCCCTTAATTTTTCAAGGCTTCACTTAGATATTTTTCTTAACTCAATAATAAAACTCCTTAAGGAACATGTACCCATAAATTGTGATCAATCTCACCCAAGTCCTTTATCTCAAATGAAGATGATAATTCTTCCTCAACTAGATAATTAAACATTCATTGTTCACTTACAATATACAATAAGGAAATGAATGGCCTCATTGTTCACCTATAGTGTTTTTGGAACAAGGATTCATTTTCTCTCTAATTCCATGGTGTTTGAGGGAATTGATTACATATTCATAATCTTGACAATGAGGTTGGAGGACTATGTTTTTTAATTTTCTATTGCTTCCCTTGATCATGCATTCAAATATCATAAACAAGTAGCAGAACATAATGTTAAGTTGGAATATATTGTCACCAAAGAACAAATTGTAGATATTTTCACAAAACTCTTACCCAAAGAGACATTTGAATATATCAGACATAAATTGGATTAATATCCATCTCATCACTTAGTTATTAAGGAGAAGCACAAGCTAAGGGGGACATCCCTTTACCATTTTTTTCAAAGGGGGAGAGTTGCAGATAGGGGGAGAATTCTTTCTATGCCTGATAAACTATGTGTTTCGTTGCAGGATTGACATCAATGACAAAGAGGGAAACTGTTGGAATTATTGTCAGTGATGTCAAATGATTAATGATGTCATTAATGTCATATTATGGAATTACAATATTGTCATTAATGTCACATTATGGAATTACAATATATATATATAGATATATACATATATATATATATATATATATATATATATATAGGTTTACAAGTGTAGTAGAAAAGAGGTGCATGTGAAAAGGTAAAAAATGAAATGGTGGTTTCAAACCCATGGGTTTGGGGCATTTCCCGAATCCCATGGTATTTGGAATTAATTATTTAATTAATGGATGTGTCCCTTAATGAAGGGTTATGAAAAAGTATAAATGGAGAAAGCATTGGAAGAAAGTGTGTGTGTAAAAAATAGATCAGCAAAGATTGAAGTGTGAAATCAGTTTCAGGTCATCTTGGCATTTTCACGATAACATTGTTTCTAGGAAATTTCATAACTTGATATTTTGCATAGATAGAGGAGAGATCTTGGTGTACATGTGTTAAAAATAAAAAAAATGTTGGTTCACTGTACTTTTGGAGATATTCCCTGTGGAATTTATGGTTCCTAAATGCTCCTGAAATCAGCTTCAAACATGTCAACTTGGCACTTTCACTATAACATATTTTTGTAATGTTTCGGAGCCTTATATTATGTAGATACAAAAAAGAGAGCTTGATGTACATGCGTAAAAAATATCAGATGTTGTTTCATTATAGTTTTGGAGATATTTCCTATGGAATTTTGGGTTCCTAAATCCTCCTAAAATCAGTGTCAAATAGGTCATCTTGACACTTTTTCTATAACTTATTTTATGGGATTTTTCAATCCATATGATTTTGCAGAGATAGAGGAGAGATATTGGTGTACACATGGTAAAAATAGAAGATGTTGGTTTGCTATAATTATGTAGATATTCCATGTGGAAGTTAGGGTTCCTAAATGCTCCTGAAATCAATTTCAAACAAGTCATCTTGGAACATTTGCTATAAATTATTCTTTTGGGATTTTTTAGACCTTAAGATTTTGAAAAGAAAGAGCAAAGATATTGGTATGCATGTGTTAAAAATATCATATTCAGGTTCACTATACTTTCATAGTTATGCTTTGTGGAACTTAGGGTTCCTGAATGTTCTTGAAATCAAATCCAAACAAGTTAACTTGGCACTTTTGCTATAAATTATTTTATGGAATGTTTCAGACCTTGTGATTTTGTAGTTATGAAGGAGACATACAAAAGTACCTTAGGTAGAAGTTTCAGAATCCAATTTGAAAAATTGGATCTATGGCATGTTGTACAAATTCGTTCTTCGAAAGAGGCCCAAGGACATGAAGTTCCCCCTTATCTAAGAGAATCACACAAGTTCAATAATTACAAAAGCATGTGTTTCATAAACAAACACGGACCATAAAAAAACATCATAGCAACAATAACAACTGATAATTTACATTAATTTATGACTTGTAATGTGTTGGAAATGACTAAGAAGGTTCGTTTGATACATGCATAGAATTATGGCGGCCATTGTTCACTGGGGACATTGAATTGATAACAATCCTTATAATACATTTCTCGTTTCCACAAACCATCAAGAGTATATCATCTCAACACTATTAAAATTTAAAAATGTAGTAACACACAAACCCAAGTACAATTACCATGACCGACGACGATGGATTGACGATTCTCTCATCGACTAGTGGTCCTTCTTTCCTTCTCCCACTTGATAATCTCTAATATTTCACCGGTACCTCCTAGCCAACTCTAGGGGTACTCTTCTTCCCCCTTATCCCCCCGAGCCGCAAAGGGGCCACACACACACACAACCAAAAATCCTCTAGCTCCCAACTCACCTCACAAGGGTAGAGCCACCACTCTCTCTCTTGAGCTAGGTATCCCAACTCTCACAAGAAAATCCAGTCAAAATTTTTGCAGCATAACAATACTCATAACCCGTGATCCTCCATTTCTCATTTCATCCCTTTCTTTTATAAGAGTTTCCTCAATGACAACTCCCACATGCACATTTAGTTCACTTTTTAATTAGATAATTTAGAATTACTTCCCCCCATACACTTGTCACCCTTTCCCTTAGTTTCACAAGTAAATTCACAATTTAATTTAATTAAATTTAATTTCCTCCACCCATCCTAAAAACACTCCTAAAATCACTCCTAGTTGTCCCTTTATTCCCCTTGTTTCCAATGAATGACTGATGCCTTACTAATTCCGAGTTGAGTTGAAATAAGAATCCTCTCCTATTTAAATTAGTGTTAACTAGACTCTAGATTCCTTTCTATGTTTGCACAATTATTTCACGCTTTATTTCTTTCTTATATTAGATTTCATTTTGGCATTTTCTTGCACATGAGTATAATCTTAATTCTTTAGAGTTATTTCCTTTTTTCTTAATTTCTTAATTGGATTTACCTCATTCCTAAATTAACTGAGTTAATAATTATAGTTTAGCCTCTTTACAAGAACTTAGACTTAGGCTTAAAATCTAGAATAGGATTATATTTTGATTGGGGTTAGAATTACTAAATTCATTCTTTAATTAATTAATTCTACAATGCTCAAGTTTTTACAAGGTTTAATGTTCTCTCAAATTTTTCTAGGCCACCTAGATTCATTGACTCAAGTTTAATTCTGCGATGTGCCCTTCAAGATGCACTTTGTGCTCCAAGGATGCCACTTGCCTTTGACTGGTTTTGGTAGTTGTCCAACCCCTGGAGTCAACACTCCATTCAGGCGACCTTGTGAGAGACTAAGGGATTCTAAGGAATAAGGACCCTACCTTATTACGCACCCCTTAGAATGTTCCTGAGTGATTGTCTCATTCTTTCCTCATGGCATTATGGATCTCTTGAACTAGGTAATCGTTAACCTACAATTCAAGCCACAACAATAGTGCTAGTAGGCTGCGTCAGGGATGTTGCCACACCTCTCCCTCAATATCTATTTTTTGTAACGTCCCCAACCATCAACTCTACTATCGAGAAATGCTACTACGTGGAACAATCTCATACATATATATATCACATGCATATTTAATAAAAAATAACCAAACAATACACAGTAATCACGGAATTACTGCTAACATACAGAAATAATGGAATTAACAGTAATTCATAATTGAAATGAAATACATGATACATTTCAAAGATGCAGACATGCATCACATATAAATTATGTTAATAATTAATACTTATCTTTTAACTAGAATAAGACCACCAACTACGTGGAGACCTTCCATGAACCTCCCAGCCTTAGACCGTGTTGCTCATCACTCTCAGCAGTAGGTCACCCCCGAGCTAGGACCAAGCTACACTGGGCAAGGGAATCCTAGGCTAGGCAAGGTCAACAGGAAGACACACAGTTTATAAGGATGGATTCTCTCCCAGGAGTCACTTATGCCCACTGCTCACAGACTCTCATTCCCCACATGCATGTCCCACCCTGGGAGTATACACCTTCATTGTAACACCAGACAGTCCTTCAACTGCTAAAACTCCCTTGCCTTGGGCTTCAGCAATAGGCTGAACCAGAATTCTTCGAGCTTTGTGGCAGCTATAGGACCCCTTCCAGGATTTCTCACTTCCTCCGCACACCTCTCTCACCTGGAGAGAGTGTTGCACACAATCCTGACAACCTGCTTCTTCAGCTCCGTTCCAACACAAGGAGGACAACAGTAAGGCTCAGCAAGGAATAGATGACGACAAAATTTTAGACTCAGCCAAGGGACTGCATGGCCATAAAAACCTACAATTATATCACACACAACATACAAAATTATGGTATGCTCAGGTTTCACAGAAGACAGCAACCCAAACGGTTAAGCACGAAATCGGATTTGCATTGTGGATAAACTGGGTTCACAGGACACATAGGAGACACGACTCATTCCACGAGTTTCCCACTGTTTTTTAGGGTGCGTGACAAGGAATCAACGCAGAGATCAAACACAGACTCAAACGGTTCATACGAAGGATGCATTGGCTTCCCTGGAAAGCATCATGGTTTTCTGGTTTCAATGTTGCGTGAGGGTATGCAGAGGTCAGACGCAAAGACAACATGGTTCAGACAGTGGATGCAAGAGTGGAGAACGAACCCCCATCACGACTCAATTATTGGGTTAAATTGCATGTTCCTGGGATGACACATGTCGCCCATGAAGTTGCATGCACTCCGTCAAGTATGCGTTCCCTTTCCCAGGAACTTAAGATAAAAAGATACCTTTCACACCACTTTGGAATAATAATAAATTATTATTCAAGGAATTAATCCCTTAATCTTACCCCCTCTTCCATCCTTTCATCCCCCTCTCCCTTACCTAGCCTTGTGGAAGCTTAGTCCCCCATGACTCTTTCTTCGTGGTCGGTCGAAACACAATGATGTTTATATTTTATTAATGATCTGCATAATTATATATACAAAAATCAGGCTCCTGGCCTTTAACACCTAGGCTCTTCAGCCTAAATAACACATAAGCCCACCAACTTATATACACTTGGATCACTAGCCTATAAACATGATTAAAATACATAATATAGCTGGGGCACGTCCTTGGGGTATTACAATCCCCTCCTATTATTTTTGCACTGTCCTCAGTGAAACTTTTACACAACATCAACAAGATTTTCAAAATCTTCAAAAAGATGCGGGCATTTTGTGCGCATAGCATCCTCATTCTCCCATGTCATATCCTCAAGACCGTACCAGGTCCACTGGACCTTTACAAGACCTATGTCTCGATTCTAGAGATGTTTTCTTTTCCGGTCCAATATGCGCACATGATGCACTTGCAATACACCTTCTTGCTCCACCTGGATCACATTCCAATCGATAACATGATTAGCATCAGGTATATATTTCTTAAGCAATGAAATATGAAAAACATTATGTACAGTCATGGATGCAAGTAATGCAAGGATATATGCAGTTGTCCCAAATTCCTTTCTAGGATTTCAAATGGCCCACAAAATTTGGCTTCTGACTTCGAACAGTTTCCCAACCTCAGGGAGCTTCTATTGGCTTTCACTTTCAGGAAAACATGCTCTCCCACTTTAAACTCTCTGTGGGTTGTATTTTTATCAGCATAACTTTTCTGCCTGTCTTTGGCAGCCTTTAAATTATGCTTAATTTTTAGAATTTGTTCTTCCATTTACTTGAGCAACTCTAGCCCAACCACTTCTCTATCAGCTAGATTATCCCAACTTACT
>SNQJ01S0092091.1:32574-50989 GCA_010110895.2 Picea sitchensis | reverse complement strand
ATGGTAAGATCATGCTTACTTTGTTTTTAGATGATTATTATGAAGGTAAGTGTGATATGTTTCTATCATTTGTTGATATATTACCATTCTTATTAGTAATGCTTGATTATGTTTCCGTTGCAGGATTAGAGTTACTCCGATGGCTACATTGGAAGCATGACTTCACGTAGTATCCTGATTCGATTGATAGTTAGGGTAGGTTTAGGAATAGGTTTTCTTGTAGTTTTATTACTCACTATTTCTCTTTGTAATAATGCAGTCATGAACACAAGTGGGCGCACCACGAGAACCATAATACGGTTGTTGTCAGGGAAGTCCTCTTGATCCCTTTTCTCTTTACTTCTAGTTGAACGCTTATTTTCAAAAACGCAGTATCGTCATGAAAATCTTAAATGGAAAAGTAAAGAGATAAATAAATCTAAATCAACCCTGACCCAAGGTACCACAACTAAGACTGCTTTCCCATCAAATAGGATTTTCCTACTTTTCAGTCTCCTAAGGGATTTGTGGCATGAGGTTTTCAGATGCACCTTTTGTACATATTTTGTTTTTTGTTTTTCTTGTTTGGATTTCTTTGCTTTCCAATTTTTTCTTCGCTGGTGTGTTTTGATTTCTCCCTTATGCTTACCAGTTTTTGCTTTTGGAAATACACATACCTGCATGTTGAACTGGTCAGACAAAGAAAACAGAAAATTCTTTCTCTGAAATGACTGCTGAAAAGTTGTCTAAACATCAATTGTAATATACTTCTGAAATTTACTGCCATGTTGAGAAAAGACTGTTGTTTGAAAGAAGTTTATTGATTTCAGTCTTTGAGTAAATCTTGTCACGATCATCTATTATCTTCTTACGCTGTCCCTATTCCGTAAAGGAATGACTCAAAATATGTCTCCCTTCCATAGGAAGTTGTTTTTGTAAATGAAACATCTCTGGATCCTAATAAAGGACAGTTCTAAAAATTCTGATGAGGTCTAAAAAAAATAAAAAATAAAAAAATAAAAAATGTTAAAATATCATGATTTTCAGCGTCACCCCGCTCAACTATATATCTATGAAAAAACAAAACAAAATAAATTATTAATAAGAGATGTAGGAAGTGCTTGTAAACCCGCCAGGATGCTGAACAGGTCTACTGGCAGCGGGTAAATGCATGCATGACGCCAAGACAACTTCGTCGGGGTACTGAACAGGCCCGCTGGCAGCAAAGCAATGTCGGGTATATGAAAATTTGCAAATAAGAAACCTCTTAACCTTAAAACGTCCTTTATTCTGATCCAAAACTTCTTGGCAGGATACAGATGTTAGAGTGGGTTAAATGGCAACCCTGTCGAGGCTATGGATGCCTGCTGGCAGCAGTGGCTATGCCAACAGTATTGAATATTTTATCTTTAATATCGTGATTTACAGATCTTAAGATTGTTATCAGTTTTCATCTTTTGAAACACTGCTGGAATAGTTGGTTAATGATGATGTTTATACGATTTTCTGGTTGTTATTTTGAGTTGAAATTTTCTTTGCTGTCCTAATCTGAATTTGTTTCTTTTGACAGAGATAACTGCTTCTACCAGTGTGTCACCATTGTTGGCAGCCAATTCACATTTTTCCATTGTCTTATAAGCTGCCTACACCAATTTTTTGCAAACATCATTTTTTCGTCGCATTTTTAATAGACAACATTTTTATTCTTTGCGACATTTGCACATTTACCTTCGTTTTGTTTTCACGACTGTAAGCGTGAAAACTTAGTTTTTCGAAGTCGCATTAAAATCATTATTTGAACTGTCGCTATCCTTGTCAATATGCCTATTGCGCTCACATTTCACCTATTTTTATGCAGCTGGCAAGATCCTTTGATCGGTACTCATACTTCGATTGATTGTGACTTGGTTTCATTGAGTTTGTATTGCATTGACATATGGATTGATATGTTGCTTGAACTATTTGACCATTGGTTTCATGAAAATACATAGGGGTTATGATTAAATCTTTCATATATATATCTTTTAATTTAATGCCTATGTTTATGTTTTCATAACTATTGGTATGTCGTTTATACAAAACCCATCGACACATTGATACGAGTTGATACATTGGCGCATGGTTAAAATATTTGGTTTTGGTTTCAAATTATCGATGGTTCAAAACTTTGGCACAACGTTGATAGCGCATTGTTTTATACACTTACCATTTTATTCATTAGTCGGTCAAGTGATATGACTGTTGAACTATGCTATAATGGGTTGAACTACTATGTAAATCGGCGGTTGTACTATGGCAATTACTATTTTTCATGGAAGAGATAAGCTCCACCACCTTCGCACGATGGAATTTATGCCTATCCCTTTTCCCGTTCACTTCTGTTAGCTCAGGAAACCATCGTGCACTCTGCTCCTGTGTGTTATGATCCAAACCCCCGACTTACCATGTGCTCGGCTCCATGGCACCAGTCGTGTGAATCGAGCCAAACGACAAGCAAGCCCTGTTAATGTTTGACAATGCCCGCAAAGACCTGGAGGAAAATGGATGGCTCACCTTCGTGCAATGATTTGAGGGTTTTAATCTCTGTGTAGCACGACAATTTTCCATGACTTTCGATGGCTGTAGAGCCAAGGTGGGAGACATACAATTGGAGATCGATGAGCATTTTATCAGTTCTGCTACAGGGTTACCTGCCTCGGGACAGCGTTGGTTTAAGAATTGTAAGGTCGAGGAAGTGCCATGGACATTGTTGTTTCTCTCGCGCAAAGTCACCTCTTGTGACAGAGGTATGCCCATCTCTGCACTTAAACCATGGTGGCATGATACTTTGATGGTAGTCAAGCAATTGGTGACCTGTGAAGGTCGATACAGACTCATGTTTCTCTACCACCTGCGTTTGCTGATGATTTTTATAGGGTATCCTTTAAACATGCCTTTCTACTTTCAACGTAGCTTATATAAGATTTCAAAAAGATTTAAAAGGCAGAAGGATGACAGTAGCCTGTTCCACCATGGGCTTATTAAGCTCATCATTGATTATCATTTGAGTTTGCATGGTGATAGTTGGAGAGCTTTCATCGCTCGTAATGGTTTTGAGGATTTAGACCCTGTCCTGGTTGACAAACCTGTGGTGAGTGAAGCCAAGGCCGAGCCACCTGTGCCCTTCCATGTCCTACTACCTAAACCCTCGACCGACCCTAAGGTTGACTTACCAGACATTGGAACTGACAATTCCGAGCCTACAAAGAAACCTATGAGAAAAAATCCCAAGGCAAACCTTACTGCTAATGCCAAAGGAAAAAGGAATGCCCGTCTCATTTCGAGAATGGTTAGAAACAAGCCTAAACCCTCTGTTGAGAAAGACCCTATTGTCCTTAGTGAGGATTCAGATTCCGACGTGGAGCGATTCTTAGCCAACGAGTATCCTTACTCGCAGGGTTTATGCCCTGAGCCACCTTACGATTTCGTGACGAATCTTCGCCCTTGCCTAAGAAACGACCTTAGCTATCCTGGTATTAAGTTGCCTAACGAAACCCTCAGCCACATGTCCAAACCCTCGCCTGCTCTTTCAAACCCCACACAGTCTTCTTGTGACCAATGCAATTTATGGTTGGAACGTTATTACATTGATGTTCCTATACTCCAATCAAAATTCCAGTCGCTGGAAAGCCAAGTTGAATTAATGACCAATCAAAAAGACCAACTCCAAGCAGCTGATAAGAAACAAAAGACAACATGCTCGATCCTTTTCAAAAACGTTGAATCAGCTACGACAGTTATCAACTCCAAATTGGCATGATCAAGTCGTCTTGTCGCTATACAGGTATGGATTTTAATATCTTTTTAGTTGTGTGAGTGAACAAGTTGATATAACGATTTGAATTCTGTTTCAAATAGCTCTGTTTACATTTTGAATGGATCTGTTATATTGTGTGCATCCTATATATAGTTTTGTTTTGAATAAAAAGAAATTTCGATTTGATATATTATTTGATCATTCCCAGTATAGCTATCGATAGATTTTTGATTGGATTTGAATGGTTTTCGTTTGGATTTGATTGATTGGTTTGCCTGATTGAGTTAACGAAACCCATAGTTCGCTTTCAATTGAATTTGTTTTTGCATCTGCTCCGAATAGGAGGTTTTTTATGCCCAATTCATAATGCGATCGTGTTTGGATTTGATTTTGTTATGATTCATATGCAGTGAACGATTTCAGTGAGTTTGGTTGTTACGATTTTTCAATATGCTGTGTCCTATGATTTTCCAAGTTGGGAATGAAACTCTGTTCGATTTTAAATGTGGAAACAATATGCTCATTTAAGTCTGTGCAAGTGCACCCGAATCATGGAATGGATTCGTTTCATGAAAACTATGCTAAACCCCAGCCGATTGATTCGTTTGATTGGATTGCTGTTAGTTCGATCATTTTTATGAGTTGAATTTGGATTATAATTGATGCTCTGTTTGATTTTAAATTTGTAAAACAAATTGGTCAAACCTGGTTATAATTCGTTTGATTGGAACGATTATGATTGAAGTCAATCGATCTTGTTTACTCACTGTGCAATGACAAATGATCGGATATTTATTATGAACTATGTTATTAATTGATCGATCCTGATACGATTTTGTTTGAATTGATTTAGTGCCAGTTTGAATTGATCTATTCGTGGCATGAATCGTTTGCTATGTAAACAGTTATAACAATTTGAAAAAAGATCCTGTCGAATTCATATTTCCCGTTGACAAGGCAACGCAACATTTGCTTGCCATTGGTTTTGATTATAATCGTTTAATTGATATCAAAATGATTTCACAGCTGTTGGATTCGATTGGTTATGAAATGATTGCATTACTGTGCCATATAATTTGTCACCCGACTTTGTGGTAACAAACAAAACAGAGTATGCTTATCTCTGTAGTCATTTAATTGATTTGGATCCTGTTTGATTTCGAATGGTATAATAATTTCAAATTAAATGATTCGTTTTCAAATAACTATTGGATGTCAATTAAATGGAGTTCTTTAAAAGATTTTCAATTAATTTCAATGCTGATTCTGTATCTTATTTTAGACTAGCTACAGAATCAGAGGATTTTGTAGCTAGTTCTACATATTTAGATTTTCATTATTTTCTTTAACAAATATCATTCTAACTTGTTCATTTCTGGTCCTTTTCAGGTAAATTCAAATTGCTTGGGATTTGATGGACAGTGTAGAGGATATTTGTGTTTCTAGTTTTATTGTAGTTTCCTAGTTTAGTTAAAATTGGGATATCCTCCCAGATTTTATGTAAACCATTTAGTAACTTCCACAGGGAGGTTTTACCCTGTGGAACAACTTATAAATACTTATTATTTTTGTAATAAGGATCATCCTCACTTGTGGGAGAACCAGGCTGTGCATTTTTATTACAAACTGAGACAGAAGTTGATGTTCTGCTATAGCTTTCGCTTTTCATAATATCAATCTTTTGTTTCATGTTTATGCTTATCAATTTGCATTTGATTAATGACTACTTTAGCTATCACAGTCTTTTGCAGAATGATATGATTAATTAATGTTTCATCCATGCCTGATTTCTTTCACTAATTTAAAAACACAACAATTACTTGATTCAGTTTATGAATGACAGATTTCTCTTCTTCATCAATTGAAATATTAAGTATAGGTCTTTGCAAGCGGGTTTATCTAATTGTAGAGATTTATAAATCATACGATTGTTTTTATTTTTATGTCTTGTTTGTCCTGTAAACAAACTTGAAGAGCTTTGCAGCCTATCATTTACGAGAAGCTTCTGGATTATTCGGTGCGAGTTTCCTTCCTCCGATCTGCTAGAGCAATCATCATACACAGGACAAATCTGGGGCGTTTCTAGGTTAGTTTGTCATTTATTAGTTTGTTTAGTATATTTATTAGTAGTTTAGTTAGATATATGTTTTAGTTTAGATTAGTAATTAGAATTAGTATATTAGTAGTTTAGTTTAATTAGTTTCTATTTTATTTCCTGTTCATAAAAATATAAAATCAACAAAAAAATATCTTTTACTGTCTTAGGGCAGAACATAAATGAGTTTTTCAGGTTTTATTTAAATCTGTAATTTGTGGATATTGTACATTTTGTGAATAAGTTATATTTCATTCAGTAATTAGATAGTTATTTAGTTAGAGTTAGTTATTTCATTCTGTAATTAGATAGTTATTTAGTTAGAGTTAGTATAGTAATAGTTAGTAGATTATAAACATATAGTTAGTTTAGATTAGTTTTAGCTCTTGTTTTAATAATTAATTTTAGTTTCTAATAGTTGGGTTTTAGTTAGATTAGTTAGTTAGTTAGTTTTTTGTTTAGTTAAATTAGTTAGTTTAGATTAGTTTTATTTTTGCTTCTTAGGGACCTTAGATCGCTAACGGAGTTTCACTAAACCTTCGCTGGTGGTTCATCCCAAATGTTTTGGGTTATTAGACAACCCCCGAACCGGTTCCACTCTCCCGCCTGATCGGACGGCCGATACCTTCGCCAACAAAACCCCGGACGTCCAATAAGGTATTTCTAATGAAGAGATTATTTAATATGAATATGTCATAAGGTGGGTCTATTGCATATCATTTATGAATTTCTAATAATGGTTACTAATCAACCAAGTTCTTTAAAAGTGGACTTGATGATGAGGTCGTGGCTCTTCTAATATTGTGCCCATTTCCATAAAGATGGAATGGATTGGTCATGGATGGGGTAAATCTGTCTATGGTTCAAACACTCTTAAATTTGATGATGTTGTTGGTGTTATCCTAGTGAGTAAATGCAAACTAAAAAAGAACAGTGGTTTTCATCGTAACGCGCTTACTATGGAGAACATGGGAAGATAAAAGTATAGAGGAAAGGGATCAAGGAACCATGGGAATTCCAAGAAGGGTAGATACAAATCCAGACTTGGTAAGATAGAGTGCTAGAATTGTGGGAAGAAAGGAGATCTAAAGACCTAACTCCAAAGAAACAAAGAGATGGAAAACAAGAGAAAAATAAAGAAGCAAAGTGTACCGTGTGATGTGTTACAATATGATTTGATTCTTTTGTAGATAATATTTCTAAGTCTTGTAGTAGATCTGGGCTTCATTTCATGCCACACCCCCTGTGAATTTTTATAGATTTATGTTCAAGGTGATTTTTGGACAGTTCATTTGGGTGATGATGCACCATGCAAAATTCTTTGGAAATGGGTAAGGTACACATAAAGAAAAATAATGGAAACCAATGGTTATTGAAAGAGGTAAGACATGTACTATATCTAAGGAAAAAATATAATTCTCGACAAGGCAATTGAAAGTGAAGGTTGTATATCTATATTTACAATATATGGAAGGTCAACAACAAAGGATCACCGGTGATAGAAAAGGAGAGAAGGTAGGTACTGTATTCATGTATTGGATAATAATGAATTTTCTATATATTTATCTTCTACATGGGTGGATAAAACACCATGACATCATATATAGGGTTTGGACACGTGAGTGAGAAGGGATGCAAATACTTCACAAAATAAATTTGTTTCCATATCTTAAACAAAATGATTGGATTGCTAGCATTGTGTTTATGGAAAATGAAAGAGAGTCCACTCTAGAAATTAAAAAAGAAAAGAAGAGAGTGAAAAGGTTATATTTGTGCATATAGATGTATGGGGACCATCTCAAATATAATCTCTCAGTGGATCTCTTTATTATGTTACTTTTATTGATGATGCAACTAGAAAACTTGGGTTTATTGCATCTCAGAGTCGGAAAAGAAAAAAAAAAAAATGTTTTTGATACTTTTAAGAAATGGAAATCTTGGTTGAGAATGGGACAAGAAAAAAGTTGAAGTTTCTCGACAGGACAAATGGAGGTGAATATTGCGTTAAAGGAGTTTCATGATTACCGCTCATACCATGGGATTCAGAGAGAAAGTAGTTCCGTGAATTCACAAGAAAACGATGTGTTAAAAAGAATGAATAGGACAATCATGGAGTGTGCAAGGAGCATGAGATTGCATGTTGGCTTTACCTTACATTGGTAGATGTCAGATACTTCATTTACTTAATAAATAGGGACCTTCAATCTCTTTGGATGGTGGAATTCTAGAGGAGGAATGGATAGTAAAAGGCAAACTATTATTTTTGAATACTTTAGTTGTGAATCATTTGTCCATATTGATAAAGAAAATAGAACAAATTCAGGAAAAACCAAGAAGTGTACCTTTATTGGATACAATTACACTAATTGGTTATCTATGGGATTAAGTGAAAAATCGGCTAAAATCATTATGAGTATATATTTCATATTCAATTATAAGGTTCAAGCACACAAAGATCTACAGAAAGAAACAGAAAATGAAAAACCGTAATACATAGTACCGGATGAGATCACCAAAAAGAAATCTAAAGGTACCGTAGTAAATCAAAATATACAACAACAGAGCAATAGGAAAATCTAAAATCCCATGTTGTTATAAGTAAGATTCACCAAAGTTAAGTAGACCCCTTGAACGATAATCAAATTCATTGTATTATTTATTGTTCAACGATTCCTCGTGAACCAAAATGCTAGCGAGGCAATGCATGTACACCTAAAAGAAGTGGGGAGAAGTCTAAATGAAAGAGGAAATGGATTCCTTGGTAAAATAACCGAATTTGGTACTTGGTCTGCAGGTCATTTAATAAATGGATTTACAAGCTGAAGGAAGAAGATGGAGGAAAACATAGTACAAGGCTAGACTTTGTAAAGGGGTTTGCAACAAAAGAAAGGTATAGATTTTCTTTGATGAAATATTTTCTCTCATTTGTTAAGATGACTTCAAATTAGGACTATTTTAAGTCTTGTGGTGGTGTAGAATATTTTCATATTGAAACAGCTAGATGTTAAGACAACTTTCCTTCATGGGGATTTGCGGGAAGAGATTTATATGTAGCAGCCCAATGTGGGTATGAGGTCAAAGGAAGGAAAAATTTGGTATGCAGTTTGAAGAAGAGCTTGTAGCTGGCATAAAGAAAGCTCCAAGGAAATGGTATTTTAAGTTCGATAAGTTTACATTTAACAAGGCTATAGGTAGATTCTATCTCCCTCGACTGTTTATTTCCAAAAGGATAGAAAATGGAAGCTCTATTATCTCTTGCTATTGTATGTAGATGACATGCTTGTTTTCGTGTGTCCTAATATGCAGGATATAAATGTGCTCAAGAAGAAATTAGCTAATTCATTTATATAAAGGGATTTGGGTGTTGTAACAAAATCCTTGGTATGAGAATAACAGACGCAGAAAATCACAAATTGACATTGTCTCGTGGTGAGTAAATATGTAGAGAAGGTGTTGAGAGTCTGAATGCATAATGAAAACCAATTAGTACACCTTGGCCAGCTTACTTCAAATTCAATCCAAGGAAATGTGTCCCAAGACACAGGGAGGAGATATAATACATGTACTGTGGTCCCTTATTCATGAAAAATTCAGGTAGCTTGATATATGATGGTTTGCACAAGACTAGATATTAAACATGCAAAGGTTTTGTGAGTAGGTGGCGCGAGTATATGTGCAGTTAGAAATTCATTGGGAGGCGGCAGAAGTGGATTCTCGGGCATTTGAGAAGTACTGCTACCTTTGCTACTACTTTTTACAGTTCAAACACTGCTCTGGCTGTGGATATGTTGATTCAACATGGCGGTGTGATAAAGATAAAGGTGAGATAACAAAGAGTATTACCTTTACCTGTAGGTGGAACAACAATAAGTTGATTGTTAAGAACCAAATATCAGTCATAACATAGAAAACCTTTAGAATAAGTACTCAATGCCTTGAAAAAAGAGAGAAACTCATATAATAATCCTCTTCTGAGGGGACAACCTCCTTATGCCCAAAAAAATGCACACAATTACAAGATGATTCAAAATGAAAAATGTCTACTTGGTATATATAGGGAGACTAGGAAGTATAATTACAACTAATGACTAAAAGCCTATATAAATAAAATAACATTACTTCACATAATATGCCCCAATTAAGTAGTAATGAGCCACTATTTAGGGTTTAACATGCCTCTCCCCTCAAGACAAGTGTTTCCGCAATGCTTGAGTAATCCATGGATGCTTTTGTATAAAAGAGACTCCATATTCCCGAATCTTCAACCAATAGTTTCCATTTGGTGATAATTCTCTGAAATGGATCTATTCCCTCACCATGTAATTTTGTCGATGGCTTCTGTGATCCAATATGATTTTTCCTTCCCTCATAAAGTTCTAGCAATATAGTTTGAACCGAGATCTTTGTCACCTATAACCTTCTTTAAGCATGAAACATGGAGTCTGGTCTACTCGGTGGAAGATGCAAAAGTAACCCAAATTGTACATGCCATAGTAACAATCTGCAACAAATCTATAAGGTCCATAGTACTTTGCGATAATTCTATTATCCTTCTTGGATTGCTCGAGGGACATCCGCTTGTGCTGGTTAGAATTTAAAACACACACCTCCCACTTAAAAACTTCACTCACTATGTTGATCCCGCTTTGTTGTTCTAATAAGCAATTTTGTGCCATGGTCGTTGTCCTTAAATATTTGGAGAACTTGTTGTTGATGCTCGATGTGATCTTGCATTGCTTGAACCTAGATTTTTCTTTTAGAGAAGAAGTGATGGAAGGAGGGTGGTATCCATAGAGTTCCATAAATGGTGTCATTTGTGCTGCGCATGAAAGGAAGTGTTATACCACCATTCTTCCAAGGGTAACCATTTTGAACCACAAAGCTGTTTATCGGAGATGAAGCAACAAAGGTATCCTTCCGCATATTTGTTCACAATCTTGGTTGTCCATCGTGATTGAGGGATGATAGGATGGCTTTGCTCAATTGAGTACCCAAACAAGAAAATAATTGGCCCAAAATGTCCAAAGTTGAAGATGGGATTCTCACACTTACACACCTGGATGCCATGTAGCTTTTGAACTGTGCCCATGAATGTGGTGGCAACTGCATTCAGATTTGAAGGGATGATAGAGTGCACGAAAGTGTGCACTTGGTCGTATCAACAATCACCATGATGACACTCTTTCCCTTAGACTTCAGTAACCCTGTGATGAAACCATGGAAACCTCCCAACGCTGGACTTGGGATGGTTAATGGTTGTAAAAGACCTCGGGTCTTAATTGTTTCCACCTTATTTTGTTGGAAACCAAACATTCTCACAAACCTTTGAACATCATTTTAAGGCCATCCCAAAAGAATACTTCTTGACTCTATGGTAAGTTTTAAAAATCCTGAAAAGCCTCCCACCGAGAGGTGTGCAATTCCAATAGTACATTTTGTTTGAGTTGGGTTTTCTTTCTACATAAATATAAGCAATCTTTTGTACCATAGTGAATCATTTTTCTATGTAAATGTATCTCGACAAAATCGAATCCTCACAGAACTTTTGAATGAGAGTCCACTTTTTCTTCATTCTTCCATTCATCCCTTTGCTTCTATTATCCAATTGGGTTGGATGATCTAGATATCACAAAGAAAGGCCTCAACATATTCAACTTCCTCAGAGTGCATCCGCCACAATATTTTGCTTCCTTTTTTATAGACAATTTCAAAACCGTAACTCAATATCTTGGCTACCCATTTTGTTGTTCTTCTAAAGATAGTCTTTGTTCCAAGAAGTATTTAGGGACTATCATGATCTCTGCTTTGACCTTTGAAGTGCCTACCTATTAGGTAAGAATGCCATTTCTTCAATGCACAGTATCTTTTTATCATTTCCTTCTAATAAAGTGGGTTTGTGTAAGTCCTTTCCCGAGGCCCATTTTCAAAATCCAGGGTCCTTCCTTCTTGCATTAGGGACAACACCAATTCCATTTCCCGAGGGGTATCACATTCCAAAATAAAAGGCTCTTTTGTGAAGTTTTCAGTGATCACATGATTTGCACATCACCTCTTTAAGTTGTTCAAAAGCTTTTAGTTTCCTCCTCGAGTCCATGAACATGCATCCTTATTAAAGTGTCAGAAAGCTATGTTGCTATTCTTCCATAGTGTCGAACAAACTTGCGGTAGTAACCTATCAAACCCATAAATCCCTCAAGATTCTTCAATGTTTTGGAATTGGCCATTCCATCATGGCCTGTCATTGTTAGGCTCCACCTTAACACCTTCATGAGATATAATATATCCAAAATACTTCTACCCCTTTCACTCCAAAGAAACATTTGGATGGTTTGCATATAGTTAGCCTCTTTAGTAGTTGTAGCACCTTGTCAACATGTCACACACATCCTCCCAAGACTTGCTATAGATTAGTATATCAATGCAAAAGTACTAACAAAAATTTTCAAGGAAGGGCTTGAAACGGAATTCATCAACCCTTGGAATGTGGAAGGTGCATTTGTAAGTACAAAAGGCATGACCAAAAATTCATAATGGCCTCTAAGTGAGTTCGAAACGGTGCTCTTTGGGATATCTTCTTTCCTTCTTCTAATCACATGATAACTCGAATCCAGATCCAATTTTGTGGAAATAGATTGCTCCATGTGTTCATATAACACCCATCAATGATGTGAATGGGAAATTATCTTTAATAAAGTGTTGATCTTGTTGAGATCTCTATAATATGGGAAAATACACCATGAGCTATTTTTCTTGAATATCATTACCACCTATGCAGAAAAGGAACCTTGCTGTATAATAATGCCTCTTAACATTTCTTCAACCATGTGCTCAATTTCACTCTTTTAGAATAAGGGTGTCTTTATGGTCTCCATAGAGTGAGGAACACCCAAGAATTAGGCGAACATCATGATCATGATTTCGAAAGTGGGTAAAGACCTTTGGGAATATCTTCAAATAATTTGGAATGCTTATCAATGATCCCTCGAGATCTAGAGGGAATAGATGGCTTAGATGTTTTGAACATCTAGTGAGCATGGCCTTGCAAAATAACACCTTGATTCCCATTTTTCAATAATTTTGTCATGCCATTAGAACTTATCAACTTACCGAAGCTCTTGTGATCCCTCTTAGCTCAATTTATTTTCGTTCGAAATGAAATGAAAATTAAAAGCCACTGTTCTAATGACAGCCCATTGGATTCCTAGGACAACATCAGCACCACCCATGGTATAGCAATCATTGTATTATTCATTACATATTCCCCCATATTAAGATTGATCTTATTGCATTTTCTCTTGAGCAATTGATAGTTCCTCCATTTGCAATCATTACTTTGAACTCGGGTGTCGGATACACAAAGCAATTGAGATCTTTAATAATTTATAGTGAATGAAATTATGAGTACCTGTAATCAATTAGACCATACCTTTATTTTTAATATATCCTTGATCTTGAGGGTTTGAGGAGTGCTAATTCCAAACAATGCATTACAAGATATCATGGGGAGTCAACTCTTCTGATGAAATTGATTCTATGTTTTCATCTTGAGATGGTTCTTGTTCTTCTTCCTCTTCACAATCTATAGAATAATTTATTCTCACCATAGTTATGTCCCCTACTATAAATTTGTTGACACAATTAAAGCATAAACCTTTTGCTTTGCTTTCCTCCACCAGAGTTGAGGTGTCAACCTTGTAGGTTGAGGTGTTTTATAAGAAGGGACATTTACCTCCTAGATTTTAGGATTGGTCATTCTAGTAGACATAGACATATTTTACTTTCAACATTTCTGCCACCCTAAATGCATTCCCAATGATTTGGGTTCCCAAAGGCAAACCTCATGTTGAATGTTATCTCTTAAAATTCCTATGAATACATCAATCAAGTGCTCATCTGGAATATTTGTTACTTTTATATTCAATCTTTGGAAGTTCTCAATGTGGTCTGTAACTGAACCCTTTTGCTTGAGATTTATCAATTGGCTAAATAAGGTATTGCTCCTTGTATCCTCATAGTATGCTATCATTTCTTCCATGAAAATTGTCCAAGTGACGAGTGATTTACAAGAACAAATCCATCTATACCATACAAATTGATTGGGTTCTAAATATAAAGAAGAAATTCGTACCTTTTGTGTGTGTGGAACATTATGTAGATCAAAGATTGCTCCATCTGAAGTATCCATGTGATAGGGTCCTTGCCATCAAACTTCTGCATATGGATCTTAGGAATGTGGTTGGTATTCAACCCAAATTTAGAGTTTCTCCATTCTTGATTCACCTTCCTTGTGTCCTCATCTTGAATTCCATGATCTCCTCTTTTAAACCATCCATGTTAGTATTTATTGCCTCCAACTTAGCTTCCATCTCTTGTAGTTCATCTTTTGTTACTATCTTATTTTGTAAATCATTTATTTCCCTACACATTTCTTCACCTTCATCAAGATTCCAATTAGGATTTTCTGGAGGCTTATTTGGTGTAGAAGTTCCCTTTTTGGGTGGCATGTTGGCCAAGTATCACTTTTGAACCTTGATTTTGAGGTGGTTCTGCTAGACAATCTTTGTTTTTTGTAGTTATTTTATATTTCTTATCTGTAATGCCACATGTCTGATCAAAATTGGATATGAAAAGTGGAATTTATGGTAACTTCCCCACAACTTGCTGATTTTTGGCCTTTCCAGGAGATCTCACTTGTATAGCATGCTCCGCATAAAATAAATGATATAAAATTATAAAACTTGTACCAAAAATACTGCACACTGTCCACTGTCCAATGAAACCAGTCTCACTCAATTTGGATACTCTAGGAAGAATTTATGATTGTTTTACCTGGAACACCTTCTTGAGACTAGTCAATAGGACTAGTCAGATACCCTATCTTCCACAGGGTGTATCTACAAATTTAAGATGACCCAGAAGCGAATTTGTTTACAACAAATACCTTACTAAGTTGTATGAATATCCTCCAGATTTCAGGGTCTTCAATGTTACAAAATTTTTTTTATAGCGAAAATTCCGCAATGACTCAGTTCAGGATTATTCCAGAACCCTATCTTTCACAGGCTGTATCTATGAAAGTATAAGGCCCCAGGAGATGAAATTTTAACCCAACGTACCTTTATCCGTCTACTAAATATCCTCTAAGCCATTCCTTTTGAAACGTTGTATAAAAAAAGTTATAGCGCAAATGCCAAGGTGTCTTAGATGTAGCAGTGAAACCCCAAGACCTTGAGCTCTGATACCATATGTTAAGAACCAAATATCAATATAGCATAGAAAAACCTTAGAATAAGTACTCAACGCCTTGAAAAAGAGAGAAACTCAGATAATAAGCCTCTTCAAGGGGGCAACCTCCTTATGCCCACATAAATGTACAATAACAAGATGATTCAAAATGAAAATATCTCGGTATATATAGGAGACTAGGAGGTATAATTACAACTTATGGACTAAATTTGACATAAATAAAATAAAATTACTAATATAATATTCCCTAATTAAGGGGTAATGAGCCACTATTTAGGGCTTAACATCGATTTCAAAACTATAAAAGGTTGTTGCACTTTCAACAACAAAAACAGAGTATGTTGCTGCTAAAGAGGATATTAAATAAATGATTTGGTAACAGATTTTTATGGAGGAATTGGGAAATAAGAAAGAGAATACTAGGTTGTAATATGAAAGTGAGAGTGCCATTCATCTTGCAAATAACTCAACCTTCCATTCAAAGACTAAGAATATACAACTCAGGTACCATTTCATACGATCCGTCTTGGAATATGGACATTTGAAGTTGGAAAAGATACATACTAGCCAGAATCCTACAGACATGTTAACAAAGGGAGTAACCAGGGAGAAACTGAGTTCCTACTTAGTTTTATTTGGTCTTCAAGAATGAAGGCGAAGATGAGAAAATTTCCAAGTCCAAGGTGGAGTATAGTCGAGCATGTAGAACAATAGTGGAGTTACTGTGATCATTCTCTAAGTGAGATATTGTTGGTTGTGGAGCCTAATTATCTTTCTGATTCAGAGGTTTGTTTCAATCGTGCTTGGAACCCATTCCCTAACGGGGGGTGTAGGGGGGATTTACCCCCCATAAATGTCGCCAGGGGGGTCCAGGGGGGCGACGAAAATTGTTTTAGCCCCCCCTGGCGGGGGATTAAGGGGCAACGCCCCCGAAGTGAAATTTTGGGAAAATTTTCTTTGTAAAATATTGTAATTTCATAGTCAATCTGGACCATTCATTAAAAGGTCACAGATTTGACGATAGAAGTTATTTTTAGGGTTTTTTCCCTAGAAAGAAACCATCTCTTATGAGGGAACTGTATTGCAGTTGTGTATTATCGTGAATGTTTTATTATGAGAGAGGAGAAAGCGAGAAAAAGAAGAGGAAGTTACAACAATTGAGTTGTAGGTTGCATCCCTTCATTTTTATGGATAATAAAAATGGATGACTTGGCAATTTCTCTAGTGGATGTAGCCCACATTGGGTGAACCACGTATATATGTGTCTCTATTTTTTTGTGTTTCTTCTCTATTTTATTTCTACATTTGTTTTATTTTATTTCTCTATGATCCTATTTTTCTAACATTACCAATATAATACCTACCCCCAATGTGTTGGAGCTTGCTGATCGATCTCAAATTTGACTAGAGGGGGTTTTAGAAGACATTGTCCTGTCTATTGACTCCTGGGAATACTCAACAGATTTATTAGTGCTACAATAAAAAACCCATCTAGGAGGACACCCCTTGATCTTGGGAAGACCTTGGTTGGATACGACCGACACATTTATTGGTTGCAGGTCAGGGTCTATGACAATTTCTGATGGGAATAATACAAACAACCTCATCCTCTACCCCCTGCCAAACCAAGTGAAGATATTGAGAGACCTTTGTGGGATGAACTTGAACCAAAATAGAGTGGCATACAACCAATCCTCATACTTGGTAAGGCCCTTTGCTTCAAGAATGTAATAGAAGATGATACCATCAATAGTTTCATTAGCAACCCCATGTCTTTCAACCAACCAACATTCCAAATTTTAGATGCCATAATGAAGGAACCTGATCAAGTAACTCCCGATGATGATTTTTTTACAGAATTTATACCTACAACAATGAGCCACAAAAGTATCCCAATAGAAATTGAACCAGGGAAAACCTTAAACATTAACCCAAATTTAACTCCCCTGTAGAAAAAATGGTTGGTTCAGATGTTGCGAGAACATAAGGAAGACCTTGCATGGGATTACATGGATATGAAGGGTATCCACCCTAATCTTTGCACCCATAATATATATAAAGGAGGATTGTCAGCCTATTCACAAGTCGCAACACAGAATGAACCCATCCTTGAGAGATACTGTAAAAGAAGGATTACAAAAACTGTTGAATTCTAATTTCATCTACCCAATCTCAGATAGTCAGTGGGTATGCCCACTAGTCATTGTGCCTAAGAAAAATGACAAATGGAGAATTTGTGTTGATTACAGATACCTGAATGAATCCACTTAGAAAGATGATTTCCCATTACCTTTTATTGACTAGGTTCTTGATGCTTTTTTTGAAAAGTTTTTTTTTTTTTTCATTTCTTGACAGGTTCAACGGATATAACCAAATCTAGATTTCTCCTGAATATCAGGACAAGACCATTTTTACCCGCCCCTTGGGCACATTTTCCTACCGATTCCTCCCATTCAGAATTTGTAATGCACCTACTACCTTTTAGCAAGCCATATTAGGTATATTTTCAGACTTGGTTAATGACTCTCTTGGGATTTACATGGAAAATGTTACACCATATGGTGATACATTTGACATGGCTCTGGAAAACCTTGATAAAGCACTGAAACATTGTAAACAAAATCACCTCTTTTTAATCACTGAAAAATGCCATATGATTATGGATGAGAGAGTTGTACTTGGGAATTATATCTCTTTGCAGGAATGCAGGTGGACCCAACTAAAATGGAGGTAATTCTAAAAATCCCTCCTTCAAAATAAAAAAAAGAGGTGCGTATCCTATTAGGAAAAACTAGTTATTATTGTCATTTTATTGAAAATTATTCAAAGATCACATATCCTCTATTTTCATTACTCTTGAAGGATACAAAATTTGTATGGACTAATAGATTCCAAACTACTCTCATAGATCTGAAAAAAGTGCTTATCTGAAGCACCTATTTTGCGAGGTCCTATTGGACTTTTCCATTCCACATCTCCATGTATGCCTTAGATACTACCATTGGTGTTGTACTAGGACAACAGGAAGAATGAAATCGATACACCGTCTATTATATCAACAAGAATTTGAATCCTACAGAGTTAAACTACACGGTAACTGGAAACGAATTCCTTGTTGTTATACATGCTATCAACAAATTTCGACATTATACTACAGGTTATCAGGTATTTGTGCATACAGAACATTCAACTATTAAATATTTATTGAACAAATATGTTACGAATACTAGAATGACTAGGTGGTTAAATTTACTACAAGAATTAAATTTCACTATTTTGGACAAACTTGGAAAGGATAA
>SNQJ01S0092091.1:21553-32564 GCA_010110895.2 Picea sitchensis | reverse complement strand
CTGATCAAGTAACTCCCGATGATGATTTTTTTACAGAATTTATACCTACAACAATGAGCCACAAAAGTATCCCAATAGAAATTGAACCAGGGAAAACCTTAAACATTAACCCAAATTTAACTCCCCTGTAGAAAAAATGGTTGGTTCAGATGTTGCGAGAACATAAGGAAGACCTTGCATGGGATTACATGGATATGAAGGGTATCCACCCTAATCTTTGCACCCATAATATATATAAAGGAGGATTGTCAGCCTATTCACAAGTCGCAACACAGAATGAACCCATCCTTGAGAGATACTGTAAAAGAAGGATTACAAAAACTGTTGAATTCTAATTTCATCTACCCAATCTCAGATAGTCAGTGGGTATGCCCACTAGTCATTGTGCCTAAGAAAAATGACAAATGGAGAATTTGTGTTGATTACAGATACCTGAATGAATCCACTTAGAAAGATGATTTCCCATTACCTTTTATTGACTAGGTTCTTGATGCTTTTTTTGAAAAGTTTTTTTTTTTTTTCATTTCTTGACAGGTTCAACGGATATAACCAAATCTAGATTTCTCCTGAATATCAGGACAAGACCATTTTTACCCGCCCCTTGGGCACATTTTCCTACCGATTCCTCCCATTCAGAATTTGTAATGCACCTACTACCTTTTAGCAAGCCATATTAGGTATATTTTCAGACTTGGTTAATGACTCTCTTGGGATTTACATGGAAAATGTTACACCATATGGTGATACATTTGACATGGCTCTGGAAAACCTTGATAAAGCACTGAAACATTGTAAACAAAATCACCTCTTTTTAATCACTGAAAAATGCCATATGATTATGGATGAGAGAGTTGTACTTGGGAATTATATCTCTTTGCAGGAATGCAGGTGGACCCAACTAAAATGGAGGTAATTCTAAAAATCCCTCCTTCAAAATAAAAAAAAGAGGTGCGTATCCTATTAGGAAAAACTAGTTATTATTGTCATTTTATTGAAAATTATTCAAAGATCACATATCCTCTATTTTCATTACTCTTGAAGGATACAAAATTTGTATGGACTAATAGATTCCAAACTACTCTCATAGATCTGAAAAAAGTGCTTATCTGAAGCACCTATTTTGCGAGGTCCTATTGGACTTTTCCATTCCACATCTCCATGTATGCCTTAGATACTACCATTGGTGTTGTACTAGGACAACAGGAAGAATGAAATCGATACACCGTCTATTATATCAACAAGAATTTGAATCCTACAGAGTTAAACTACACGGTAACTGGAAACGAATTCCTTGTTGTTATACATGCTATCAACAAATTTCGACATTATACTACAGGTTATCAGGTATTTGTGCATACAGAACATTCAACTATTAAATATTTATTGAACAAATATGTTACGAATACTAGAATGACTAGGTGGTTAAATTTACTACAAGAATTAAATTTCACTATTTTGGACAAACTTGGAAAGGATAATGTTGTCACAGACTTCCTCTCTAGGCTTACCAATAATAGTGATATTGCTCCAGTCGTTGAATCTTTTCCCGACAAACATTTATTCGCAGTGTATAATCACACACTGTGGTATGTAGATATTTCAAATTACCTTACTATAGAAAAATTACCACACCACCTTTCTCCCAGGGAACGACAAAAAATTATTCAACAGAGTGCCAGATATTCGTGGGTAAGTGCATGTATCTTTTATAGAGGTCCTGATATTGAGATCCGATGATGTATACGAGAGGTTGATATCTACGATATTTTGAAGGCATGCCATGATGATCCCTATGGTAGATACTTTGTTGATAAAAAAACATGGTATAAGGCAATTCACATGGGATATTATTGGCCTACCTTGTTCCAAGATGCCAAAAAGTATTTACAAGGATGTGATACCTGCCAATGAATGGCACAACCCATTCAATCAAATTAAATGCCATTAAAAAATCAATTTCTCTTTGAACCCTTCGAGAAGTGGGTACTTGAATTCGTGGGGCATATCAACCCCCCATCTTGCCAGAAATCCTATATCTTGGTTTGCATAGATTACGTCACCAAATGGGTTGAAGCCAAGGCACTCACCAAGGCCATTGAAAAAGATGTTGAAAAATTTCTGTTTGAAAATATATTCATTTTCTTTGGAGTGCTGAGGGATATAGTAATAGATGGAGGACCTCAATTTACTTCCCAGCTGATCGTAGAACTTACCAAGCAGTACAACATTTGCAATAGGATCACTTCACCCTACCATCCACAACAAAATGGCCAAGTGGAAAGCACCAATAAATTCATTGAAGGGATACTTACCAAAATCATGGCTATTTATCATTGTGATTGGGCTAAACTATTATCTGAGGCTCTTTGGGCCTACAAAACAACATGGCTAAAAACCACAAGTTTTTCTCTATTTGAACTTGTGTATGGTAAGATCCATGTCTTCTCGATTGAGTTTGAGATAAAAACATTAAGAATTGTTGTAAAAGTTAATCTAAATCTAACCACAGTACAAAGACACCATTTGTATCATCTCAACGAATTATATGAAATACACTTGGTTGTTTTTCACCATACTAATCTTATTCGACAACAATGTGTCAAGTGGCATGATAAATTCATTAAGAAAAAAATGTTTCAAAAGGGTGACTGGGTGTTGTTATATGATTCTAGATTTAAAGAATTTCAAAGGAAGTTGCACACTAGATGTTTATGCCCCTATGAAGTGGATACAGTCTTTGATAACATGATTGTCAGACTTACAACCATAGATGGCTCACATATTTCTTTACTTGCTAACTACCATCCTCTTCGTTTGTACCATAAACCATTCTCTAAATAATGTTTTTTTTCTTACATTAATTCAAATCCAGGTTTCAAAGTCATTGAGGCTAAACACAATTCTCATGCATCACCAGTCACATAAAAAAAAAATCTAATTGTGAAAAATCTCCCAAAGCACAATTAGATGGGTATCAACTGAAGACCAACTCGGTAGCAGTTGACATTTAAAAAAAATGTTTTTTTTCTTCTAATAATGCAACAAGTTTCTTTGTTGATACATGATCATACTAATGATAATTGCTTGGGACATATGAATGTAGTCAACTTCAATTGATATCAAGGTGAAATCCACACTGAAGTAACTTGCTGCAACTCCTTGCAACTCGTCTTGACGAAATCCACGTTGTTGTAACTTTCTGCAGCTCATACTACTGCAACTCATACTACTACAAATCATTCCACTGCAACTCGCTGCAACTCGTATTGTGAGGAAATCCATGCTGTTGTGACTTGCTGCAACTCATGCTGCTACAACTCACTGCAACTCATGCTGCTGCAACTTGCTGCAACTCATCATGTGAATAAATTCACACTTATATAACTTGTTGCACCTTATGTTGTTGTAAATCATTCGGCTTCAACTCGCTGGAACTCATCCCATGATGAGATCCACTTTGTTATAACTCACTGAAAATTGATGCAACTTGTCCCATGATAACAACTACCTTGTTGTAGTTGACTGCAACTTGTTGTACCTCTTTCCTTGATCAAAACCATCGTGTTTCAATTTTCTAAATGATTATTTCTACATAACATAATGCAACAATTTCCATATGAAACTCATCCATACCATGAATCACTTGTTATTATACCACATCCACTTCCTTGCCGCTACCTATGCTCATTTTCGGATGCAACATTCTGCCACAACTCTCAGACCTTGTGTTGGAACTCTCGTGGGACAATACTCCAACTCTAATTTGGAAAAGGTGCCAAAATCATATTTTACATCATCATTTCACTTAAGCACCGACAAAACTCGATGTACTTCATGGTAGGCATCTAACATGTATGTTTCTTTCCCCACTTTCTCACATGACTTTAAAGTTTCATTGTGACAGCTAGACCGGTGCTGCTAACCTTCCCACATCAACCGAGGATGAATTTAATCCTTAATTTGTGGGGAGAGACATTTCATTATGCCATATTTATTCTAGCAATAAGTTTATTCCACCCTACCTTGATGACGTGACATTCCTATCATGCGCCATTATTACCTATTATGGCCTAAATCATTATACCCTCTATTTTCCTAATTTAGCAACTACCTCTAGCAATCGACTGCATGCACAAAACTACAACTCACTCTGTTGAAAGTCCACAAAAAATAATATAATAAGAATATGGCCATCCACGATGGGGGGATAGATCATTTTTCATGAACCCAAGTCACTTGAATCGTTGCACAACCGTCCTGAGGCCTACCAAATATTCGAAGATGTGAGTTTGGTGACCTTTTTTGCGAGGTTGGAGGGATTTAACAATGAGGTCTCCCTTGAGTTCTCCAAAAAACTGAACAGAACAATCTCATCAGTATGAGGCCTGTGTGTTGAGGCGAGAGAAGAAACTATGCAGAAGTCACTGAACAACTGAGGATGGGGGTAATTTGTGTTACAAGGGAAAAACTCTCTATGGCCAAGGGTAAACCACAACAGACAGGTATGACTGCAGAAATCAACTCAATTCCAACATATTATATATAGACTAATGTGAAATATAAGAAAGAGGCCTACCTCGATCCAACGTTTGATGATGTTCCACTATTGAGCACTTTGACCCAAAGCTTTATACTTGCAAGAAGTTCTAAACCAACTAGTAGAGAAAGTACATAGTGATGATATAAAAGGGGTTAGCATATCAGATAAAATAATCCATTAATAAACATTACAAACACGCCCATCGATAATAATTATATATTTGTAAGATATCAATAGGACAGGAAAGGAGTATTTCTATTAATAATTGATCAGCGGAAGTGACAACATTACAGACTTCCATGTCGGCACGGTTCTAAACCAAGAAACCAAGTTCCTTCCAACTGGGTCTCCACCACTTCAATCCTCCACCAAAGGCAAGCTCATAGGAAAGAGGCATTGAGGTCCTCTCAACAATAGGGAAAGAGATTTGGGGATGAACATTGTATTCAGACTTGAGGGACAAAGGGATGCAGACTCAATATGAAGTAATTTCTCCAGAGTAACTTTGCTCTCAAAGTTGAATGCTTTCTCTTCTTTTCCATAGCTCAAAATTGTGCTCTTATAGCCTTTAGAATGAAACTGAAGGGCCGAGTCAGAATGTTTCCAGTATATGGAAGGCCAAGGATCATAGATATTCTGTCGTGACATGGAAACCCGACCTCATTTTGTATTTTCTAGCACAAATCCCAATATACGCAAGCTGTAGTGGAGCAACAAGCATATAAACATCTTGTATAACCGATAGGGAGCGTATATGTGGAAAAATGTATATTTTTAGCTCTGGATTCATCAAAAAAGGATGATAAGTTTGCATAGGGAAATGGAAAAAGGCCCTCTGTGCAAGATAGCAATGGTGAGGAAAATCTTGCTATAACAATTTGGTTCAACAAGAAGGAGTTTATTCTGGCAGCCAAGATGAACTTTCAGAGAGGCGAAGAGAGAGTTAGAAATAAGGGTAAGGGTGTTTAAACGACCTCTCTTTATTTTCCCTATCAAGATGTAGCATATTTCATTTAATGATATATTAACTATTAAGGTATATTCACAATTATCTATAATTACCATTTCATGCTACTATCTCACCTCTTCCATGGACAACTCCTCAATATTCCTTACTTTCTGTTAGAATCTTTGAAATCAATGGAAATATTTGTTCATCATTCTAAACACCCACAAACATGCACTTCAAATCATGGATTGATTAAATTTCTAGTCATCCACGCATTGAGGAAAAATAACTCTACATGGCATGAATTCATCGGTCCCGCGAAAACTTAGGGCGCAGAGAAGGAAAGGAATGGTGACACAGAGAAAACGACAGAAGATGAGGGAATAGAAACAAAAGCGGCTAACCCTGAGATATAATTTGTGAATAGAAATAGTGACTCCGAGGATGGAAAGTTTGGAAATAAGGAAGAGACAGAGCCAAAATGTATCTATGATGACATGGCTATAGAAACATAAGAATCTGTAGGGGCAAAAATAGAAAAAGAAGACATAGAAGCATACACGGAAATTGAAGAGGGTGAAACAGAAAAGGAACCCAAGTGCAGGGGATACATAAATAAATAAATAAGAACCCGACGAGGAAGAAGATATTGACAAGGCTAAAGTAGAAAATAACCCCTCGACTGAGCATAATGCCTCGCCACCCCTGTCTAGTGATGAAGTGGAAATTATAGGATAAAACCCTCCTATTGAAGAATAAAAACCCTCTCTAATCATAGAAGAAAGCCCACAACTAAAGAAAATAAAAATAAGGTCATGTCGAGAAGATAATAATGACCTCCCGAGGAGAAGAACCAAGTATTCTTCAACAACAACACCAACCCAACCATTTGAGCCATTGACCAGTGTTGAGTGCCCACAAGAATCTACTGAGAAACATACTGCTCAAAAGGGGGAAAAACAAAGGCAAGAGGTACCAGTTCCAGGATAGTTAAGGGTCCATCTTTGCATGAGAAAGTAAATTATTTAAAAGAAGAAAACCCTAAACTAGAGGAACAAATTGGGTTTTATAAGGAAAATTTCAAGAAGGGGAAACTCTTCCAGGATTGGGAGCCTTTGCTAAAATTGCCCAATTAATAGAGAAATAATTCTCCCCTTTAGAATCCAAAGTTATAATATTGAAGGATGATGGGTTCAGGGCACAATTTTGTCCATCTTGTGGAGAAATCCTTGATCAGGCAGGGTGCACACCAAATGATATGCTACCACCTAAATTCAATTCAGTTGGCACTTGGACATAATTTATCGAAGATAATGAGGAGGTTGTTGGAGCTAACCAAAACAATGAAAGAGAATATGTCCAGGATACTATTTCCACACAAGAACCAATAGTACCTGGTACAAAAATAGGGGAACTTAATCCCAAGATCTATATGGAAGCTACAACTCAGGAAGAAAGAGAAAAATACAGATATGAAGAGACAGTTGAACCTTATCATTATGACATAAGAAATCCTATTCCAGAGACTACTAACACATAAGAAGCAATAGTACTAGGTGTAAAGAATTTTGAGACTCAGAAAGATAAGGTTGCTAAAACTCTGGGAGAAAAGGATGTTGAAGCCCTAGGAGATGATAATGTCCAAACCCAAGGAGAAGAAGATCAGTCTAATGAGAAAATAATATAAGAATATTCCCTAGAAAATACGCAAGAACCCGATCAAGACATTGTTGTTACACAAGAACCAACAATGCCTGAAAATGAAGAATCCCAACTGAAGGAATATAGAAACCAAGACACAAACCTCAACGTTAACACATCGGTCGTTGAAATACACAAGTGGATGCAACTTTTCCTTTCACTTCAAGAAGGGGTAATTTCCATTCAGTCACATAGGAATATTGTCTAATACTTGAGAGAAATATGGGTAGAAGAGTTGGAATTACAATAACAAAGATGACATAAGATGAAGGAAAAGAGATAGAGGTTGAAAGAGCTGGAGGGTCAAGTACAAGTCTTACAAGATATAAAGGTAAAAATATGTGGCTTGGCACAAGAATTGGTGAAATGTAGAAAGCCATCCCCTCTCTACTCACTATTTATTTAGGAATATTTCATCTTTTTCTAGTTGGAAACCATAAAAGAAGGTAAACCCTATAAATTTGACACTAATATTTCCTTTTTGAAGGATTTCTTTCAGAGAAACCTAGCATATCAACATTTGTTATGTGAATTATACTTGCATGAATTTATTCCGTTCGGGGAAAAAAATTCAATTTATCACCATATGTTGGAGATATTCATTTGAGGGATTTCACCTCATTCACCAACAACCAAGAAAGGTGGAAGGAAACCTATGAATCCATCAAGACAGATTAGGCCGAGAAATTGCTATGGATTAGAGGGGAACCTACCCCCATCATTGACATAATAAGGGCCTACAACAAGTTTCTTATATTAGAAGGATGGGTTGCTATTTTGAATGAGGTTTGGCTCCTCATCTTAGATCTCTACCACAGATGTATTAACATGCAGATGAAGGAAGCCCTGGATGGAAGTTAACTCAGATGGGAAGTCTCTGATGAGATATTAAAAAATAGAGACCCATATGGCCATCCTAAATTCACCCACACTCTACAAAGAGTTAATAAGTATATGGAGTGTATTAGGTAATGTGGGTCTAGGTGGCTTGGTCTTAGTTGTATATCCCCTCTGATTTGGATTCCTACAAGACAATATCAACAACAGTATCGTCTACAAAAGGATGAAGACTAGTGGATAGAAGTGACAATGAGAAATGGGTACATGGATATTAGGGAGGACACTATTGGGGCATACAACCTCAATACTCTTCATATAAAACATGTTGATGTGGACTCAGACTAATGAACTGCACCATGAGATGAAGTTGCTTTAGTTGGGTGTAGATGTTAGGTCTAGGAATTGATACTCTTTTTGTTACCATTTTTCCACTACTTTCTATCTTTCCTTTGTCATTTATGCCTTTTCATAGCCATGGTGCTGCAATATTTTACCTTTTGATAATGGTATGTTCATTCCACTTAATGCCTTGATTATTTAAGTTTTTATTGCATTTAGGGAAGAATGATGTCTCTTTTTGGTGATTACTAATGAAGTATCAAGAATCCTTGCAGAACATTCGACTGATACAGATGTTGGTACTTCGAGGTGCTGCTCCTCCAAGATGTTGTTTCACAGATGCTGCTACTCTGAGGTGTTTCTACTCTAGGATGTTGTTTCATAAGTTATACTACTCCGAGGTGCCGCTACTCCACACAATATTGCTATTCTACAACACTGATGTTTCAAGATGTTGTTACTCTACAAGGTTGTTGTATTGATGATTATTAGATTTTTGACTCGTGAACCCATGGAAGTGACCAATATCCTTGATGAACTGGTTATTTTCAAGTTATTATTATTGAATGTCACGAATATGATTCATCATCCAGAATAATATGAAAATTAGCATATTAAACCCATAAAAGCAATTGGGCAAGCTGTAATTCGTTATAGGCAATATTTTGTATATTATTTTGTACCTTGATTTAGATGACATGGAACAACTTGAGAATCAAAAGATTCTCAAGGCTATTTGTAATTGTAATATTCCAAGATTAGATAGGTGAGGGAGTTGAAGAGGCAGAGAATATTTTCTCCCAAATTAGTTTGGTTTTGGGGAGAATAGAGAACCATGAATTTGGCTGATGAAGAATAACACTTGTATCTGCACCTCCTGATTTTGAATAATAAAATATTTGGAAAGGTGTGGTTCAATTTCATGTGTGGTTAAGTTGTAGTTTCTGTAGTTTTCTCATCCCCTGCTAAGGAGGAAGGGCCCTCCTCTTTAGAAGGGTTGATTCTATTGTATTAATAGGTAGTTAATTGCATTTTTTCGTCATATTATTTTTCTATTATTTCATTTGGTTGGAAGCGTGGTGCAAAAATTCAAGTACTGTGATTCATTGGCATTACAATTATAGTGTGATCTACTTTAATAGTGCATTCTTGATTTCATTTCCAGCAAGTGATTTTTTGATTAATTTCATTCCAACAATTGTGTGTTTCGAACGAGGATTGATTTTATTCCCAACAAGTGAGTTTTTAGTTTCATTTCAATAATTGTGAGGAGTGATTTAATTTCTAGCAAAAGTGATTCTTGAATTCAATGATGATTTTATTTTTTAGAGTTTTAATTGATTCAATACTGGAATAGGGATTGAGTTATAATCAGTATGTGAAGTCTTAATCCATTGACACCATAGTGTCTTCATTAAATTAAGATAAGAACAACATTTCATTCCTGCATTAGTATTGTTTCTATTACGAGTCATTTAGTTTGGTGTGGTGTTTTTTTTCTCTTCTTAACAAGAACAATTGGTTTGGTACCCTTCAATCAATATAAGCTTAAATCTGGACTGGTTAATAGTAGTTGTTTTCATTTTTTTGATGTCTGGATCAATGATTCATGTTTATAGATAATGTTAGCTAAGGGTTATTGCATGTATATATATTGCATAATAACCTTGCAATAAAATACTTACCCCGAGTTGAAAATTGAATGAATTGGATGTTTAGTTATACAATTTAACAGACCAACATCTACCCAAATCAATTTTCTACACTTAGATTGAATGAAATCCTTTGATTTTTCTACTAGGTTCCTTATTTTCCCTACTACAAGTTCTTTTGGAAACTATCCCTAGGTTCCATGAGACTAAATCCTTTACACCTTGGTAGGGGTGTTGGAGGAGCCCCTTATGGTGAGGGATATGGGGATAAATATAAGGAAAATAATGAAAGTAAGAAGAGGAAGAAACACGAAGGGTAGGATGAAGAGGGAGCATATTTTGAGATGCTTAAAGTAGGTGAATTAAGAGAAAAAAATGTAAATGAACCCAAGAGATCTAGACTACCCTTATTTGTGATAAACACTCCTTATGTTTCTAGGAATGACTCTACCTGTTTAGTTCCTAAGACCCCCATGATCCACGCCAACATTTTCTCTATTTCTATGATTGGTCACCACCCCAATATATCTGCTACAAATTCCATGCAAACCTCTAGGTCACAATAAACTTTATTTGAGTTTTTCACACCCCTCTTATCTATTGATATTCCTTATTTGATCTTATTGAACCCCTTTTCACTATTGATCCACTTACTTTCATAGAAGAAGGAAAAGAGGAAGATTTGGAAAATCTCAAGTATGAACCAATTTATCACATCCTAGTTCGAGGTTGGTTGTTGTTTGTTTTCTTATCAAAATAGGATGCATAGTGGACCAAAAGAGGTGAATGGTTTTAGGGATCCTCCATGCTTTCTCTAGAAGGATGGGGATTTGTTTTTCAACCCTAGGATGGAGAAGACTTTGGTTCAACCCATTTGTGTGAAATTGTTGGTCTTACCAATATAACTATGGAATGAAATTATGCTTTGACATATTGGGAATAGTATTGGGTATTTTTGGGGTTGGATGAGAGATAAATATCTATGGTGAT
>SNQJ01S0092090.1:61049-78340 GCA_010110895.2 Picea sitchensis | reverse complement strand
ACATTTGACCCCCCCCCGCAATTAGCATAAGATCGACACGAAACCTGTATGATGTATGGCGTTAGTTGGAGAAAAGGTAAAATTTAAATCTTATTTTTTTTAATAAATTTCTGCCAATTCAAAACCGACATGTATTCACTTTTGATTTTAAAAGGAATAAAGGTAAAAATGTTTGATTTATTTGGGATTTGCAAATTGTTCGAGCTCCTGGTAATCTGTTCCAACACGTAGTAAATTGTTCTTGTGTCATCCGACATCGCCACTCCAACCCGAATCTTGTTCCAATCGACCTTCTCATGGGTAATTATAAACCTATTTACTCTTCTAGTTTTTCTTATCTAGAATGAAGTCCTCTTAGTCAGCTAAATTCAAGGAAAACATAAATACCATAGAAGAAGATCTGGTCGACAAAGAAAAAGGATATTTTTTTAGCATGTCCTATCGTTTGACCCTTTTGAGTTACACCAGCAGGAGAACCATAACTTTATTGATCTATTTGATCACTACCACACCTGTGAATCCAATTTAGCGAAGTTTTTGGTGCTTCAATTCTATAATTTTCTTAAGTTTTTTGTTTAGTGCGCCTCAAACTACATCTCTTCCAAGAGAACTGTCATTTCCAAGGATGGGTCTGTGCTCCTTGGATTAATCCTTGAATCCATTATTGAAATGTTGAGGTGGCCTTTAAACCCAAATAATGAACCATTAAATGAAATTGTAATGGCCAGATGTTTAAGAGAGTTAAGACTTAAAGAGAGAGTTTCTCTTTTATAGGAATACTCGTGCAAAAGTCTTGACACCCCTGTAGATAATGTTATTCTTGAGTCAAGCTTATTCCCTGAAATCCCAAGAAAAGTTATTTCCATGGTTTCTGTAATATTGGGAAAATAAAATTACGTAGCAGTAGATGAGATTGTGTTATGAATCATGGTATAAATTTGCCCAATTATGACCAAACCCATGACCAAAATCAAATTTTCCCAATTCTTAGCAGATCAAATCCATTACCAACTCTCAAAATTTGAATATATTAGAAGTTGTAGGTACCAATATTACCTTGTTTATCTTTTTTTATTTTCTCAAGCATATCATTTTACACATTGTGGGTTAAAGGTTGAAGATGAGATTGGTAACCCGACTTCAGTCATCCATTGGACCTCACTGGTTAGGAAAAACCCTCTAAATATGGGATTTAAATAGTATGTTGAAAAATTATGTCTAAAGATTGTCTGATCATATAAAATGAAGTTCCCCCCAGACTCTTTCCTGAATGCAAAAAAGTATTAGATTTGAGCCCAAAAAACATGGTGGGAGACTGGTATATCTCTGAAAATCACACTGAAATCATAATTATGGTTGTGAAATTCATCTTTTCCTCTTTCTTGTTTTCTTGACTCATTTTTTTTCTCTTGAATACATTAGACAGAGATTGAACTCAAATCAAGTCCATTTTGTGTAAAAAAATTATAAGGCAAGCTTTAAATTAAAGGGGATAGGACCTTTTATTGTCAATATTGGGTCTACTCTGCAGGTGACAACGAAACTTCTTTCAGTTATGGGATTTCTACATGGAGATCCATGGAAGTATGATCCCCACTCTGCTATTTCCTCAAAAGGAGTCTCACATGGAAAAACTCCTTATCAACATCAACAGAAACCATAGGTAGAGATGTTGGCCAATCAGGATAGCTGGGAGGAAGTAAAGAATAATTTGCAAATTTATAGCAAGGCTCCAAAGAAACCTTTGAATTCTCTAGTTACAAAAACTCCTCAATAGTTTGAGAGGGAATATAAAAGAAATATTGCAGAATCAACTCCAGAATATTCATGAACAGATGAAGAAGGGTCAACAAAAAGACATAAATTGGAAGTACTTGATAAAGAAGAAGATCCAGAGTTACCAGAATAAATAATACCCACAATGATCCGGATTATTTTCGGCACGAAATGAGAGTGGAGATATAATAAATAAATGTATAGAGATATCTTGGATATCCAATAATATAATAGAAATGTATCATATATTCAACCATAAACACAAAGATACAATAATACACATTTTTGTATTAATGAGCAAAAATGTACAAAGACTGTAAAAATACAGAGTGAATGACTCGCTAGAATGGTGGCAACTTATCTCTGAGAAGAGATGTGTTTGCTACTCACATTCGCAAGAAGATGATTTTACAATGAGGCTCCAAAGGCCTTTTTATCATAAATAAAATCCAAAACCCTAACCCCGGAAGATGAAAATCCAACAATTTTGTGGACCGCGTTTTGGGTAGTTTGGTGTATCAACTTCCCGGGGGTGTGACTTTGGCATACGATCTATATTTGGGGTGCACGATAGATCATTGGAAAGATATTGTCGAGGAGGTTCATTTAATGGGATCAATCAAATCCTTTGGTTATCATTGAGAAGCTCGATCCCAAAAAACCTTCATTTAGGCCCTCAAAATGACCCCGGAAGTTAAAAACTGCTAAAAATAGTAAATTACCAAAATTGCCAGAAAATTGTTTTGAGCTAGTTGGAAAAGGGGGGTGGCCACTGATATCCACCTGGATCACACAAAAAAGGGCCTTGTTTTTAATATAGAAGAAACATCATTGGAGAAGCTCGAGAGTGTAGGGAGTCAAAGTGAAACAGAATAAGTTATTATTGATCAGGAAAAGTAGATAGATCAGGTTCATCATTTAATGGAAATCATAGAGACAGGTGTTAATATTAAAAAGAATATAATTCCTAAATTTTATGACCATGATTCATATCAGAACAAAATGATATCATCTATGGACTATGATAAAGGAAGATTATTTAAATATAGCAGTTATGGAGCCAAAGGAGCAGAAGAAAGTGACAAACATTTCCATTGATCTTAATGTAGTCCATCCATTGGATAAATTTTACTCGTATAGAAAAAATCTAGAAATGATAAACATGGATTCTATGATAGCCAATCTTAGAATCAAGAAGCTTCAAGTCATCAATTTAAAGCTCAAGACCTAACTAAAAAATGAAAAATTAGCCACTAGAACAAGGCAAATAAGAGTAGAAGAGATAGAACAATGGGTAATGTACCTAGGCACAAACCCAAGAGATGAAGCATCTATATAGACATTAATAAAAAACAAGGACACAAAGATCCATGCATTGAAGAAAAGGCTTAACGTCCGAGGAATTGATCATGTACAAACTCCAGAACTACATGCAATTCAAGAAGAAAAACAACAACTTTTGAAGAAAATGATTCAGATGGAAGAACAAATTGATTTATATGCCAAAAAAATGAAACTTTGAAAGGAGGATCTCATTTGTTATAGTCAAAAGAATCAACTGATCCAACAATAGGATTGTTAAAGGAATTGACAGATTTAAATATGAAGGGAGCTGAAATCGATAAACTGAAGAAAACCATTGCAACATAAAATGAAGAAATCAAGGACAACGACAAAATTATTGAAGAATATCAAAAACTAAAAGTTAAATTGCTAATATATAGAGAGAAAATCAAGAAAGAATTGACAGGAAAACCTTATCTAATAGGAGCCAGACATATCATTTGGGATGAAATGATAAGTGAAGTTGGAAAGCTCTGGAATTATTTCAAGATAACAGATTATGAAATGTTGTTAACAAATGAAGCATAGGACATCATTCATAAATCATTCCATGAATGGGGAACTAGACCTCAGTTTGCTACTCAAATCATTAAGTTCCTGAATTCTACTTCCAATGAAATATTAGCAAGCAAAGGTGTCAGATGCATAACTGCAATGGTTATAGAAACATAAAAGGTATTTATAAAAAGGAACCTAATACAACAAGATCATAATAAATGTATTATGGTGAAAAGAAATGTTGAATATTTCACAAACAAATTTGAGAATTTAGTAAAAATGGGATAACCTTCAGCTTGGGATAAAAAGGGGAAAATACTATCATATGAGAATAACAAAAAAAACGTGTTTATTGTCATAGGAAAATCAGATAAATTTAAAAGAATGGTTGATACTTTGAGAGGGCAGACCACTGTAGACATATTGATAGAAGATTTCTATCTTCTTTGGCAAATAAAATTTTTATTTTCAAATCCTCCCACATATGAAAAATACACATAGTTGGAGATCACATTTAGGAAGATGAAGTCATTTAATTATCCTTCGGATGAAACTTGAAATCTTCTTCTCCAACTATTGGTAGGATGACTCACCGAATATAGTTGAAGAAAATTAGGATTTGTCTCCTCCAAATATCCTATTTTCTAGGAGTCAAAGATTTTTCTATATTCAAATAGCCTAAGAAAAAGGATCGAATAACCATTTTGGTTTCGACCTGATTTGTATAAATACGAATGAGAACTCAATGTAATGGATCTCTTTTTGGGACCTACAACATCTTAAATAAAAGTTTGCATATTTTGGAGACACAAACTTTTATGGTTTAGCTCATGTGACTTGTTGATGTTATTTTCATATTCTTAAATTCTTCTTGAATGTGTCTACTACCATGACTATTATAGTTTAGTACAACAACTACTATCAAAAATAAAAAGGTACCTTTCAAAGTTATGGATTTCTTCAATATACTGTGAATATTAGGAAGACATGTTCTTAAATTTTATTATTCTTTTTTAATAGAAACAAAGTGTTCATTTCTGTTTGAAATATATTATGGTTAAGATACATGTTTTGTTATTTTTCTTCCATCTAAAACGTAAAACAATACTTATAAAATGATACATTGTTTTGCACTTAGATTTTGCTTCTCGTTTCTTATTTCACACCCTAAATTATTCAATTATGTGAAACATAGAAAATTTTCCTTCAAATATCACATCTTTAAAATATTTAAAGACGTGTAATATAGATCTGGATAGAGAAATAAAAGCGTTATGGTTTAAGACATATCAACCCAAATAAATTAATCATAGTAAATGTATAGCTAGAAACATCTCAAGGATTACAACAATGTCATTCTCTCATTGGGCACCCATGATGCCCAACTTGCCTATATATATATGATGGTGTTCTTAGGATTATTCCATTCATTATGTTTAATCAAACCATGGAAACTATCATAGGTTTTAGGACTTGCTTTAATTTGGGTATATGTATTATATAATGATACTGCAAAATGTAATGCATTCATATTTAGCATCATGTCATGTTCAATGCTTGATTATAAAAATTGGAGATGAAAATTGTTGTATCATATTTTTCACATTTATTCAACTTGAAAATAAGCCTAATCACTTTTACTTAATTCTTAAGAATTAACAAAGATCTAAGTATCAATGTATCATTTTTTCTATATAATAAGTGTTTATAAATTTTGAAAATGTATCACTTTGTTTATTAAATAAAAAAAGAAAAATGTTTAGAAATTTTGAAGATGATAAATGACATGGTGTAATATACATTGCTTCTTATTTCTTATTCTATCTAGTAAATTCACTTTTATACATACTCCAATTTTAATTTTCTCAACATTATCCATGACATATATATTTGATAGGAATTCATATTGGTAATCATGCATTTGAGTTTGCCTGGTTTAATATAGATGAACGCACACATATAATTGAATAGGTATTTCTAATCTAGAATCCATCACATATATATTTGATAAGAATTCATATTGATAATTATGTATTTGAGTTTGTTTAGTTTAATATAGATGAACGCATAAATATAATTGAATGGATATTTCTAATTTTTTTAATTATTGTGTTTTATCAATTAGTGTTTGTGTTGAAGTGTTAGAAAATGGTAAGAGAGACCAAGGACATCATGGATATGTTGAGGTGGTGATTTGGATTATTTTTGGCACGAAATGAGAGCGGAGATATAATAAAGAAATGCACAGAGACATCGCAGATATTTAATAATATAACAGAAATGTATCAGAGATGCAACCATCAACATAGATATACATTAATACACGATTTCTATTAATGAAAGAAATGTACAGAGACTGTAAAAATACAGAGTGAAAGACTCGCTAGAATGGTGGCAGCTTATCTCTGAGAAGAGATGTGACGGCTACTCGCATTCGCAAGAAGATGATTACAATGAGGCTCTAAAGGTATTTTTACAATAAACAGGAATTTCAAAAACCCTAGACATCCAAAAACCTAACCCTAGGAGATGAAGCGCCAAAAGTCATGTGGGCCCTGTTTGGGTAAATTAGTACATCAACTTCCCGGGGTCGTAACTTTTGCATACGATCTCTGTTTTAGGCGTATGATAGCCCATTGGAAAGGTATAGTAGAGGAGATTCATTTTAGGGGTTCAATCATTCCTTCGATTGTCACTAAGAATATTGATCCCAAAAAACCTTCATTTAAGCCCTTAGAATGGCCTCGGAAGTTGAAACTACTAAAAATAGTAAATTGTCAAAATTATCAGAAAACTATTTTAAGCCAGTTGGAAAAGGTGGGCGGTCACCAATATCCACCCGGATCAATCCTCCTTCCTTAGGAAGCAATGACATTCATTGCGTTGAGTACCCGAGGGAGAGGAAAAAGTGTTTGTTGAATCTGAATCTTGGTGAGTTGCTTGCCTTGTTGGAGACATCATGTTGCTTGGTTTGTGGAAGGCTATCACGAGCATGTGGATGAAAGGGTTGGAATTTTTTAACCAGTCTGTATAAATGAGATTTTTTTGTGTAGAAGGAATCTTTACACTTTGCTACAATCTTGTCGACCTGCTTTTGTTGGATAGAAGGTGCTTGGGGCGAGGCTGTAGTGGTTGTAGTATCCTTTTGTTCACCTTTTGAACAGATTGTGAAGAAGCTGAATTTTGTAGTATGAGATACTACCTTGCGGCACTTTTTAGGTGGGACGGTAGTTAGAACTACCTATGGTATTCTGTAGAGATGACCCCCCAGAGAAACAATGGCACTATGGGGTCGAGACTCATAAACAACATGGCTTCTCCACATATATGGTTGGCCCAAGAGGGAATCATAGACATCCAGTGGGGCAACATCACATAATACCTCATCCTTGAAGGGTTGGATGTCGTATGATAATCAACACTATTGGCTGACATGGAGATCTCGTCTTTGGCGAAGCCACCCGATGTTGTATGGTTACAGGTGTGGTGTTGTCGACAATCCCAACTGTTTGACGACCTCTGCTGATATGAGGTTATTATGGCTTATGCTATCAACAATAAAATGCAGCGGGGTCCCCTTCACCCACATCTGTGAAAGAAAAAAGTGCTCCCCCTCTTCAGGATCTGTTGGTTCTTTTGGTTGAATTGTTGTGGTCGCGACAATAGAAGTGGAGTCTACGTTAATGATATGTCCTTTACCAGTATTTTCAGAAGCATATTCTGAATCAGGGTTTATCTCATTGTCTTTGATCTCGGCCACCAATGACTGTTTTGAGCGACATTCATCGGTGTTGTGCCATGGGATTTTATCGAAATTGCACCATTTCTCTGTGTTCTTCTTTGTCTTCTCGTGGCCCTTCTTTCTTGTGGCTTGGACTGGTTTTCGGGAGACTGTTTGTTAGGGTCGTCTTTTTCATACTTTGGTTGTTACGGATTTGCAGACCCGAACTCCCGTTTTTTTTTTTTGCCTAAATTTCTACTCGATTTTAACAACATATCGATAAGAAACACTAAGTGATGAGATGTATAGAAAATCCATTTCAGTCTAGATGTATCTGTGTAGAGCCCCACGGTATTTCACAACCAAAAGTCTTTCAGAGTCTTTGATACCAAGCTTGGTGCGCAAGGTATGGAAGGTATTGGTGAACTCTGGAACTGTTTGGCCCCTCTCTTGCCGCAGTGTGGTCCATCTCATGTACTGGTCCTCATAGTTTCCAATAGGGTAATACTGTTACTTTACCGCATTCACAAAAAAATCACAAGTGGGCTCGGCCCCATATATTCCAGACTCCTCTGTGGAACTTTGCTCCCAGTAAGTTTCTCACCAATGTTTGACATGGGGGAGAGATTTAAGGAGTGCGAAGGTGATATTTTCCCTATTGAAAAAATTATGAACAGAGAAATAACCTTCTAACAGATTCAACAATTTGTCTAGGGCATCCACATCTATCGACCTTCAAATGCGGAGATATCAAAATTAAACATACCTTGAAATGAGAGGTGCTTCAAAGTGGTTGCTGATGAAGATGTGCATGTTTCTATTGACAGGCATTGCAATATGTGGGAGAATTATCCATCATTTCATCCATCTATTGTGTGAGAGCGCTCAAGCAACTGATTGATAGGATCGTTTGCTCGTCGTTTTTCTTCTCTTCAGCCATAGAGGGTTTCTTGGGCGTGCGAGCAATTGTCTTCAAGAGAGACAAGCTCGAGCTCAACTCTATACTCGGACCTCGTCAGGGGACATGCACTGAAAATGATCAAGAGTAGCACGCTTTCGATACCAGTCGGATTATTTTCGGCTGTAGAGTGGAGATATAATAAAGAAGCCTGCCGCGAGGAGATATATCGCGAGATATTCAATAATATTTCTAAAATGTATCAGAGATGCAACCATAAGCAGATATACAGTAATACGTGATTTATATTAATGAAAGAAATGTTACAAGGCGCAAAAATCTGAGTGAAACACTAGAATGGTGTGACTTATCTCTAAGAAGAGATGTAATGGCTACTCGCATTTGGAAGAAGATGATTACAATGAGGGCTCTAAAGGCCTTTTTACAATAGAAATAGAAATTCAAAACCTAGACATCTCAAAACATAACCCTAGGAGATGGGCAGCAAAAGTCATAATGGGCCCGTTTGGGTAAGTTAATTCATCAACTTCTAAAATCGTGGCTTTTTGCATACAATCTTAGTTTTAGGTGTATGATAACCCGTTGGAAGGGTATCTTCGGGGAGATTCATTTTGGGGGCTTAATCATGTTTTCTATGATCATTGAGAAGATTGATCCCGGAAAACCTTCATTTAGGCCCTCAAAATGGCCACTGAAGTTAAAAAAGCGTAAAATAGTAAATTGTCAAAATTGCGAGGAAAATTGTTTGAGCCAGTTGGAAAGATTGGGTAGCCACCAATATCCACCTGGATCAAGGTGGATTTTAGAAATGTTATAGTGATTGGGAATTGAAAGAACGGGAAAACATGTACTGTAATTAAGAGCTCTACGTTATAATACGCTATGTTATTTATTTGTTCTACATTATAACTACATATATTATTTATTGTATTAATATGTGTTTTTTATAGTCTAGTACGAAGAAGATGTGTTATTCCATGTTGAATGATAAGTTGGCATGTGACATTAAAAAAAAATTAATAACAAAATTATATTTCAAAGTCAACCTTAATATATATATATATATATATATATAGAGAGAGAGAGAGAGAGAGAGAGAGAGAGAGAGAGAGAGAGTCCATCTTAACTTCGATGTTATCAAGTACCAAGAAGGACCAACTTCGTGAAGGTGTACAAGCTTGTCATAAGTTTTTCTCCCTAAAAAAGGTTTCGGATTTGATCCTTATTGATGTTTGATAGAGTTGGAGTTAAGATATAGATCTATGCTGGTATTAAACTCATTTGGAAAAAAATACATATAAAGGTATAAGTAGTTGTTCAACTGTTGGAACGAGACTATATTCATTATGTAACTACCCTTCTTGCACTAGGAAAATGATGCCGACCACTTTGTTTTACAAGTAAAACATGCAGGATTGACATACTTGTCTCTTTCGAGTCAATGTATCATATGAATGAAAAACATGTAAAAGTAACTAAGATTGTCAGAGATAATCTCTCTTCTATTAAAGCACACGAAGAAAAAAGTGGATCTTTTTTGCTCCCAAAGTAAAAATTGTCATTTCTATTAAAACATTGGATGTAAAATACACATTCAAGGTGTCTATTGTACTTACAAGAATAATATTACATAAATAATGTACATATAATTTTAGTCCCTTTGGAAAGTATCATACCTTTTTCCCCTTTCTTCTTTTTAACTCCATGCCATATCACTAAAGAAGGGTTCACAATAACTAACTATAATTTAGAAGTTGAGAGACTAGGATTTAGAGAGGAAACCCATTCCTTATCATATTCGAAGGTATCAAATCCGTGAAGTCTCTTCGCCCCCTAGATAGACTTCATTTACATCGACCACCCTTGAGGAGAAAAGTCTAGTACTCATGTATTCTTCTCTATCCTCATTCAGTACTTATGAACAAACAATATTCTCCTTCTTTAGAGTAGTAGGTTGTTGATTGACACCGTTGTGATCTATTTAATCCTCTCAATACAATTGCTCGCACGCTTGTCAATTTTTTATTTAGGTTTATATCCTTTGTTCCTTTTTGAGTAGGTATGAACCTAAGGACAAGTATTGTTGAGATTGCCTAGTTGTTGATAAAGATGACATGGAAAATCAATGTCTCATAATTCGAGACCTCAACCTATCCAAAATTTCCTCATTATAAGAACATCTTATAGAGTAATCCCTAGCTTATGTCAATCTCAATCTCAATACATATTTTGAGGTATTTTAAGAATATCTTATAAAATAATCCCTAGCTTATGTCAATTTCAATCTCAGTACATATTTTGAAATGACCCAATTCAATTAATCAATTTTAGATGTATTTTAATTACCTTTAATTTTAAAAATTAATAAATGCTAAAAATGAAAAAAATAAATCTTGAAATATAACGTCAATTTACATTTTTGTTATAAACACATTGAAATGATTAAAAAATAAAAAACTAATAAGTAACATAAATACTAACTCTAACCAAACAAAAATAATAAAAATGGATCTTAACATTTCGACATAAATCCAGAAACAGAAGAAAATAAAAATTGATTTTGACATTTAGACAAATTCAAAAGCAAATTACATGAACCCACTCCTCCCGAGCATATATCGAAAAGCAAATTACAGTCAAGATGGTAAATCGTTCACTTTCTTGACTATCACCTTTCAACTAACATCTTTGTAGCGCCTCCCACCTTATGTCACGTATTCATCCCACCATTGACCTTTACCTCTCAATAGTAGGATTAGGGCGAACACTAACCAATTTGTTGCTCAGGTGGTATCCTGAAATATATATCAAAAGTGATTAGACAATGTATATACTAGCTGCAGATATATTGATATTATTGAATATTGCACAGCAAGTTGGTTATTGTACAGCTTAACACTAAGATATTGCATTGAGCATCATTATAGATCCTTGAATACTACATTGAACATTATTGCTTGAATACTACATTGAGCATTATTGTAGATCCTTGAATATTGCACAGAAAGTTGGTTATTAAGTTAGTTATTGGTCACCTAACATTAAGATATTGCATTGAGCATCATTGGAAATCCTTAAATATTGCACAGCAAGTTGGAAGTTGGTTATTGCTCCCCTAACACTAAGATATTGCATTGAACATCACTGTAGATCCTTGTGAGTCTTGCATTGTAGATCCTTGTGAGTCTCTTCAGTCTATCTGTACTAGCAATGGAATTGAATACACATGATGGATGAACTCCAAGTGCCACTAAGTTATCAAACTTGATTACTCATTACTCTTCACCTACACCCAATCTCATCAAAGTCTTCAGCTACATACATACAGAGCCCAAGCATTAAAATCATACTGAACCAGTAAAGATGATCATCTCTCCCCTTGTAATCATCTTTACCATCACAAGTAATCTACTTTGAATGCATTTGGACACCAAGAGCACTTAATTGAAAATCCAATATTTCATGAATTGCCCCACTGTTATGCCTATAACCCGACCCTGTGAGAGAAACCGCCATGATTCCGTTCACAATATCTGTTCTCACAGCGCCCACCAGAATTTGTTTGCGGCCCTATGTGGGCACAGCACAGTCCGCGGTCAGGATTAAAATTTGCATCCACAGTTCTATCGACGCTCGAAGCTCTGTTTTCGGCATGGGACGAATTAGACGGCAAGCTCATACACAAATCAAGATTGAGGTCGGGATGCTCTTCATCTTTAGAAGCAGCGGGCTCGATCGGCAAGCATTCCGAGCGGTCGTGTTGGAAGAAATCTGCTATCTCCGCCGCTCTCTGGCTCTGGAACGCCGAAATTTCGTGCTCAGGAACGGGCGGAAAGCTGAGGATAGTGTTGCTGTTGTGGGGTGGGCATAGTGGGCGATGAGTCTGAGGATCGAGTCCTCTGCTCAGCAATTTTCTCTTGATGTGGGTGTTCCAGTAGTTCTTTATCTCGTTGTCCGTCCGCCCCGACAACCTCCCCGCAATAAGAGACCACCTGCACAGTTTCACAGACCCCCATATCAAGTCGGTCCGTAATTGAAACTTCAAATATGGCACTAGAAGAAAATTGAAACCTCTCGGCCAGATCCAGGTTTAATTTAAATATCAGTCCTGTTAGTAAGGGAATTGTTTGAAGCAATGGAGGCGATGAAATTACATACTTGTTGCCGAGGAGGGAATGGAGTTTGATGATAAGCTCGTCTTCTTCTTCTGAGAAGTTTCCCCGCTTCAGATCTGGACGCAGGTAGTTTATCCATCGGAGCCTGCAACTCTTCCCGCATCGCAGCAGTCCTGCAGTAGAAAATTGAAGCAAAGTTATATATCATAATCTCTTCATTTCATTTACAGGAAGCTATTATTTCCATTGAAAAAGCAGAGGCGAGGCAAGAAACCTGCGGCCCTGGGAAGAGAACGCCAGCCACCTTCCCCGTGGGCTCGAATGTGGGCGATAAGGCGGGCGTCTTCTAGTTGGGTCCAAGCCCCTTTGTTAGTGTGAGCCTTCTCGCAGCACGGAGATCTCCCCATCTTCACAGGCAGACTGCAAGAGATGGAAACTGTCGCCAAGTCCGAATGGAATGGATAGCGGGAAGAGTCATATAATATAGCCGTCTGATTTGATAGTTTCTGGCTGAGTTGGTGAGGATAAATAAAGAAATTAGCGGTGGAATTGGAGTGAGGGACTGAAAGGTAGTTCGGTTCGTGACGAGACCACTACATCCGTATTTTGGTTAGGTGGATGATGTTGTTGTTGTTATAATTTAAATTGAGGGATTTTTCTAACCATTTCGAAAGAGGTTTTGGACTTTAAGCGTGTACCTCAACTCTCGCATCCGTGCTTTTCGTACGGTGGGTGAGGAAGAAATTGAACCGTTAAAAATTCAACCGACTATCACTCTTGAAAGGTAAATTTTTTAATTCACTTATGAAGGATCATAAATAGTTTAAAATTTTAAAAAATTACATTTTTGTCAACCCATGAATTTAAAGTCATTATTGTTGTGATTTTAAAGTCATGACTACTCAATGCTTAAAGTATTAAGTGCACATGGATGTGAAATTTAATTAAGATTTAGAATTGAATACTTATTACTTATTATTTGTTTTTGGTATTTAAAGATTAAATTCATGTTAATTTTTGTTGGCTCTTATATATTGAAGATGTATTTAAAGAAATACAAGGGTTGCCACCTAAGACATATATTGATTTCTCTATCAATATAATGCTTCGAGTAGTCAATATTTAAGACTTCTTATAGGTTGAGTACACCAGAATTGAAGGAGTTGCAAATGCAACTCGAAGAGCTTATGAAGAAGGGGTATATATTCCCAACTATGTCACCTTGTGTTGCCCCAGTATTATTTGTGAAGAAACAAGATGGAACCATGAGGCTTTGCATTGATTTCAGACAACTGAATAAGGGGACTGTGAAAAACAAGTATCATTTGGCAAGGATAGGTGACCTCTTTGATCAGCTGAATGATGTAAATTTATTCTCCAAGATTGACCTCAGATTAGACTATCATCAGGTAAGAATTAAAGAGGAAGACATCAACAAAACAACCTTCAGAACAAGGTATGGTCATTATGAGTTCACAGTGGTATCATTTGGGTTGTCAAATGCACCAGTTTTCTTCATGTGTATAATGAATGATATTTTCAAAGAATACTTTGATAAGTTTGTCATTGTCTTTTTGGATGACATATTAATTTATTCAAAATCTGAAGAAGAGCATGAGCAACACTTGAGGATGGTGTTACAAGTATTGAGAGAACATCAACTACATGCAAAGTTGAGCAAGTGCTCATTATACCAAAGGCAGATACATTACCGGGGGAATATTATTTCATAGGAAGGGATATCAGTGGATCAGGAGAAGATAAAAGCCATTGAAGGATGTAAAACACCAAGGAATGTCTATGAAGTGAGATCTTTCATGGGACTTGCAAGGTATTATAGAAGGTTTATTGAAGGCTTCTCCAAGATTGCACACCCAATCACATATTTGCAAAAGATTGGTGTGAGATTTGAATGGAATGATGATTGTGAAAGAAACTTCCAACACTTGAAGTATTTATTAACAAGTGCTCAAATATTAAGGATTGTTGATCCAAATGAAGACTTCGTTGTATGTGCATATGCATGTAAAGAAGGGCTTGGGGGAGTCTATAGTCAAAATGGACATGTAGTATGCTACGAATCTAGGAAATTATAGGAGCACCAGAGGCACTATGTCACTCATGATTTGAAATTAGCAGCCACAGTGCATGCCTTGAAGATGTTGAAGCACTACCTCATGGAAAAAATATTTGAGTTGAAGGCAGACCATAGTGGTATGAAATATTTATTTGGACAACCAACTCTAAATGTTAGGCAAAACAGGTGGTTAGAATTCCTCAACGAGTATGACTTTGATATAAAACATATCAAAGGTAAGGAGAACAAGGTGGTTGACACACTCAGTAGGAGGGTGCATGAGATGCATGCTACAACCATTAGCATGTACAAATCATATTTGAGGGACACAATTTTAGAGTCTACAAATCAAATCAACAATACATGGAAGTAAAGGAAAATTTTCAGCAAGGTAATTTATAGCAGAAAATTGAAAACTATAACTTGGAAAATGATGAAATTCTCTTGTACAGAAGAATAATTTATGTCTCAAATTCCCAAGGAATTGAAAAATATGATATTAAACGAAACACATAATGTGCCTTATGTTGGGCACCCAGGTTATCGGAAAATTATTCACTACTACATATTTAAAAATTTGTGACGACTACTTGCGACGAAAGTACCCTTTCGTCGCAAAATTCAAGAGAAAAAGTTCATTTTTTTCAATTTTGTTATAAATCCAGCTTGTATCTGTCGCTCTCTCGATGGAATCAATCTTTTGTATGTTTTGTGACGATCATGAAGATAGTGGAAAATCGTCTCTATTTCGACGAATGTGTGAATTCGTCGCAAGCACGATGCTAACTATTGATTGTTACATTGTTTGATACAGTTCATATTAACTGTTATACTATTTGACAAAGTCTAATTTGATTTGGTCAATTTTTCGTCGCAAGAGCGACGAAAGTGACCTATAAATATTTTGCGATTTAAAGTAACCTATATTTAAAGTGATTTATGATTTAAATATTTAAAGTGACCTATAAATGTTCATCGCAATTACGATGACAGTGACCTATAAATATTTTACTATTTACAGATGTTGCAACAATCTTGCTATAACAACGACGATTCCAAAAGGGTATTTTTGTGCGGAAGTTGTGTGGAAGAATGTCGCAGAATATAATTAGAGGTGGGGAAAAAGTAAAGCGGATGAAAATGGTGATGGTAGATGTCATTGCCCTTGCAAGAAATGTTGTTTCATACATCCTGTAATAATTTTAATAGCAACAACTACAAAACATTGTAGGAAATATAGGCACATTGATGGCGGATCGAATGAATATCATCCCATGGTAATTAGCTATATATTCATTATCTGTTTTTATATTGTCAATTATATATATATATTATATGAATGTTTTTTCTAGTACAAACTAATTTTGCATGATTATTTGTAATTATAAAGTTAGAGTTGCCCTCTAACTTTCCGCGGAATATTGCACCAAGTAGTAGTAGAAATGATGGTGTAAAAGTTGAGGAACATAATCAAGCAAATGAGGATTTCATGGAAGAAGATGATGGGACAATTCAAATGATCCAAGATTTGTTTTCGCAGTCAGATGAGGATGGGGACAGTGATGGTATTTATGATGAACCTCTATTAGAAAAGGCAAATAAAGGATTTTATGAAGGATTAAAAGCAAATATTCTCTCTGCTACATTGTTGCTAGTGAACTTAAAGGTTATGAATAATTTGTCGAACACTTGTATGACACGAATCCTAAGGTATGTAATATGTTTCATCTCAAATTATACATAAATGTTGATTTTTTTCTATCTGTTTTTAGTGTTACTTAATGTGTAAAATATGAATGTAATTTGTACGATTAATATTCTTTATTTTAACTAGTTATTTGTTATGTTGTAGATTGTTAGGTGAATTTTTGTTACCATCGTCAAATATTTGACCTCGCACATATCAAGGTTTGCATGCCATTATGAAAGACATTGGAATGGATTACCAAACTATAGACGCATGTCATAATGATCACATTATATATTATGGACAACATGCTTCAAAAAAAAAATGCCTGCAATGTCTTATTAGTAGATATCAAACGGATCAAGTAATAAAAAGGGTGCCTCAAAAGGTCCTTCGTCATATTGCCATAATTCCACGTTTACAGCGATTGTTCAGGTGTGAAAGCATAGAACAATTTATGGATTACCATGCACGTAACAGAAGTGGAGATGGTGTTCTTTGAATGTCTGTTGATGATTCTACATTTAGGGAAATTGAGGAAAAATGGGCAGATTTCAAAGATGAATCTCATAATGTTAGGCTTTCATTGGCAGCTAACGGTGTTAATCCATTAGGAGAGCTTAGGTATATTTACTCAGTGTGCCTATTTTTGTTATCAACAATAGCATTCCTCCTTGCATGTCAATAAAGAGGGAGCACATAATGTTGACAATGATTGTTCCAGGTATTTGTTTACATTAATTTTTTGAATGTAACATTTTCATTTGTTTCAATTTTTGCATAATATATTTTGTTTATCTATTTATTTATATATACATGATATCATTCCTATATTAATTATGTGTAATTTCAAACAATTAGGTAAGTACCAGGTTACAGATATGAATGTATATATCGAGCCTCTTATTGACGAGATACTAAAGTTATGGGATGACATCACAATGTATGAAATTTGTAAACCAATTGGGGAGAATAAATTTAAATTATGTGGAATACTTTTATGGACAATTCATGATGCCCCTGGACTAACACATTTTTGTGGTATGTAGCATTCTAATATTGCTCTTTAATACTATATAATTTTTTAATGATATTATGTTGCATGTTTAATTTTTAAATAATCTCATCGTATAATTGATATTAATCCATTTGTT